>MU134448.1:201090-216745 GCA_015039355.1 Ramaria rubella | reverse complement strand
ATCGTTGTATGGCATACTCGCATCGTTTGTTGTTCTGCTCATGTATATAAGGCCTGTTTCGCCTTAGTGTACCCCAATTCACCTCTATCAGTTGGATTCACTCGTCTAAGTCTCAAGTCTAAGTCTACTGCTACGTCTACTACTACTACGTCTACATCAAGGCCAGCTTTGTCAATCACGTGACATTTGCTGTTGTATCTCGTCTACGCTTACATCAGCATATTACGTCATCGTCTTCGTCACTGCTACGTCCTCATCTTCGTCTTTGTTCTACCTTTGTTGCTGCTGATAGCAAAGCGCACTGAGCCGAACACCAGTGTAAGTAGCCGTGCAACGACGACACCGCTACCCACTGTCTTTTGGATTCATTTCCGAAAGTAAACCGACACCGCTTAACTGTCTAAACCACATATTTGACCCCCATGTGGTATATCTCCCTCCCAGTGTGACAATGGCAGCTGTTTCTACACCTCCACAAGTGAAAATTCAGAAGTAAGCTGACTGCAACTGCACCATCTGTAGATATTCACACTCACTGTTTTTGAAGGATCATCGACTTTGCATGATACATACCTGTGTGGTATTTTGACCTGGTATGGAAGATCCCGACATCCAAGCTAGAACACGAACAGTGGCACAAGCTGGCAGTTAAGATGGATTACTTGACAATGGTATGGGTGGACTATGGGCTCCAGCAGCTGTGCTCACTGCCAGACAGGCAACGACACCTGAGTTGGCCAAGGTTCCCTTCCACAGGCACCTGAGTTCTGCGATCCAGATCCTTATGATGGCCTGGGGAGATGGCACAGAGGTCAGACCAAGCAGGCTTCAAGAACTCTCCCGTGCGATATACGACTGTGTCCAACTCCTGAGTGGGATCAGTCTCATCAGCCTGTCTAGCATGCTGACCCTGTCACGGTATTCAAAACTCTCACCTGCAGTTGTACCAGCCATGGTTCTGGAAGAGGAGGAGAGGGATGGGTGAGAATGTGTTGTGACTACTCTTTGCAAAACCTTAGTGATCTACGTGTACTTGTCCATACCCCCCCCCTCAGGGAAATGCACCTGGGAGTTGAGACATAGGTGCCCAGAAAGAATACAACGGCCGTTCAGAGGGCCAGCTACCCCTGTTTCTGAGAGTTTCAAGGCATTCAATGTCATTTTGAACCACCTTTTGTATGCACCAGGACTTTCTGTGGAGATTCTTGATGTGCAGAGAAAAGCCAGCACCAGTCCTCACACCATGATGATTACATAACGGGGTTGGAATCCAATCACATTATGTAATCACGCTGGATGTGACCATGTCTCGGTGCTGATTCTGGAAGCAAATCTGGCCATACAAAATAGTCACCTCCCCAGCCTGTATGAGGGAGATTTCACTCCAGGTAGCAACTCTGATAATTCTCACAGCACTAGCCCTGACGTGACCCTGGAAGCCTGAAAGATGATGGCTATAGGTCTGTTGTGGCAGGGATATTCAAATGGTTGAGTGTCATTCAATATTGACAATATAAAAGGCAATTTCATGGCCTGAATTTGAATTATGAAAACAACGTGGCCATCTCAGTGTGTTGAACAAAGCAGTTTGCAACTGGATGCCCCGAGAGGGAGATGTTACATAATGGGATTGGATTCCAATCCCATTATGTAACCCATTTTCAAGGCCAGTTGTTTACATAACAGGATTGGATTCCAACCCTGTTACATAACCACGAGTGGTGCAAGAACAGGTGCTGGCCCCCTCTGCACTTGGAGAGACCCTCATGAGTTGAATCATATGTTCATCTGCCATGCAATATACTCCCCATACCATGCATCATGTTGTGTACGCATCCAAGAACACGCAGCAGATTCAATTGCAGGCATTAGGCTGATGTAGGCTCTAGGAAAAGCTTAGGGCTTCAGAGCCTGTGTACATACTCTGCGGATGCCCCATGAATTTTTCACCAAGGCAGGATGTGCTGAGCACTTGAACGCCAAGCAGGTAGATCCATGATCTCATCCATACCAAGGTGGCAATTTCTGGTCTTGCCAGGTCTACGAAAGCCTCTGGTCAATCAGTAATGTGAGACCCACACCCAATCCAAAATCCTTCATTATAGCCCGTACGTTCTTGATCAGATATGTTGCGGTAGGCCAGCATATATGCTACATCTCTCACGTTATATGATCGATGGGCCCCGATCACATCATTTTTAGCAACAAATAAATTGCTGAAGAACATAATTTGGGTATCTTACATGCAGGGATATTTCACAACTGGTTCTCCATCACACCTGACGCTCATGCCATGGACCAAATCTCATGTGTCCTCACCAAGCACTCACAGTCTTTCTCTGTAGGCCTCTCAAACACCACGGTGCTGGATTGGTCGTTACAATATCCGAAAGGAACATCACTTGCACAAACAGGCACCGAGGTTTCACAACGCACACCCTCACCAGCTGGTACATGAGAGGAGAGCATGAGCGGAGCGTCCCCCAATGTCAATGCAGCACTTGCAGCGCTCGATCCATTCATGGGAGAGCTGTGCTTGGGAGTGTGGCGGTGTCGGTTTACTTTCTGAAATAGATCCAAAAGACAGTGCGTAGCGGTGTCGTCGTTGCACGGCTACTTACACTGGTGTTCGGCTCAGTGCGCTTTGCTATCAGCAGCAACAAAAGTAGAACAAGGACGAAGATGATGACGTAGCAGTGACGAAGATGATGACGTAATATGCTGACGTAAGCGTAGGCGGGATACAACAGCAAATGTCACGTGATTGACAAAGCTGGCCTTGATGTAGACGTAGTAGTAGTAGACGTAGCAGTAGACTTAGACTTGAGACTTAGACGAGTGAATCCAACTGATAGAGGTGAATTGGGGTACACTAAGGCGAAACAGGCCTTATATACATGAGCAGAACAACAAACGATGCGAGTATGCCATACAACGATGTCGTCGACAGCAGACAGGAGAAATGACTAATGGCGAGAGGCAGAAAACCAAAATAGGAAGGTGGTTTGTAAGGAAATGGAAAAATGAGTCAGGTGGTCGAAGAAATGAAGGGAAATATCGCAGCAAATTTGAAATAGAAGCCAGAAATAGAATAGAAGTGAGTCATAGACAATAGACCATGTGGAACAATTGGAAATAGAAGTACAGCCAAGAAGCGAGTGAGTCAGGTGATGAAAATGAGTCATAGCCATCCAATAGGATTCCAGTTGCTTGTCAAATTTCTCCGAAGATAAGTAAGTGAGTCATGTGACTTGATGACAACTTAGAAACATGTGAACCAATCACGACACTTGGATACGAATTTCCTCCAGAGAGGGAACGAAGACGAGCCCTTCTTGACGAAGTCCTTAGGCACATAACCGTAGCAAATCTCTGTTCCTGGTCCGTGCTCTTTGATGTACCAGTTATTCCTGAGTACGATACGGTGCCAACCATTCACTGGTTCGAAGTTTGGGTCAAAACCGATGACGTAGAAGGGAGCATGGAAGGTTTGATCGAATACCCATACACAATCGTGAATGTGATAAGGAGGATATGAGGGGAATATTCGGTATGGGTCTTCAGGCGATTTGACATATAGGGGATAGTACCGACGATGTGCGACTTGTGGAGGAGGACTGGACAAATGACCATCAAGGGGAGAACACCGACTAGGAAGTTCAACGTGTGGTCCAACGTGTATGTCTGGCTTGGCGGTCATCTGAAACGAATCATGGGACGTGGTGGCGGCAATGCTGGATGGCATATTGAAAATAGAATTGATGAAAAATAGAATGAGTGTGGAGATGATATGTCTGGCGGACTGGAGGTAGCACAGCAGATGATGGTCTGGCGAAAGATGATGATAGGCGTGTGTGCAGTGAGCGTCTTTTGTAGTGTAGTAGGCGCTGTCGAGTATCATGCTTGTCAGCGGTTCCAACCTCTTTCAAAAATCATGCGAGGAGGAACAGCATAGGATGTTTCTACGTGTGTTGGAATTTCAGACCGTCAAACGAAACCATGCGCCTGGTAAGTCTTTAAGCTACAGAAATCTGTAAGCCCTCTCCCAAAGAACATGATGGGTTGCATACAGGGCATAGGTGGTAGCCGTGATGATTCCAAGAACTTTTACAGCCTCCTGAACACCTCCCTGGTCAAAGAATGCCAATATGGATGTGAGCAGTTGCATGTACATGATTGCAGATGTGATGAGAGCCACGATGAGGGTATGGGACATGTCAGTCTGGTGTGCTGATTTGTACGTGTCCAATGTCTGTAGGAAAAGTGAGGGATTGTTGGCATGATAGAGGGCTTATATAAATCTTCGTGAGGTATGGAACTGTTTCTTCCCATCTTCATGAGCAGATCTACTGATATGTGTGTCAGTATTGTTGGAGATGTGACAAAACAATATGTGGTGATTCTGTGTTGCATTGGCTCATGTCCTGGCCAGGGAGTGCTTTAATTTCTTTCAAACATCCATTTTTCTCATGAGAATGCACCTGCAGATCTTTCTCCTTTTAATCATATTCTATCATCAAGTCATTCTGATGCATTTCATGATCAGAACGGGACATAAAATGAAAACAAAGGGATGTTGTTGGTCGTCTGCCATCGGGAGGGGGCATGAGCAGATTTTTAGTGTAAAAAATGTGATAAAAATGGGTTTCCCTTACAGATTATTCATTCACTGTTTTGGTTGAAAAATCTTCCAAAAATGCAGCGTTTTTATCAAATTTTAGAACCTGAAAATCCGGGACATATTTCACAGTTCTCAGCATGCATTGATTTCATGCCACAAAGATGTAAGGACAATCTTGGTTTTCATTGACATTTTCAACAACAAAGAACCAAATTTCATACAAGATTTCATAGTAGAAAAAAAATGAGAAAATTAGTAAAATATATGAGATTTTCATGAGATTTTTCAAAACTAGTAGCCAATGAATAATCAACATTTTTTTGTAGTTTTGGCAAGGAAAAACCTGATGGATAAATGTTTATCCAATGGATAATCATTCACCCATAGGCAATATATAACAAGTTTTCTGAACCAAAAAGGCAATGAAAAAGTCAGCGGATAAGAGTTTATCCCTCACTGACTTTTCATTGCCTTTCCAGTTCAGAAAACTTGTTATATATATTGCCTATGGGTGAATGATCATCCATTGGATAAACATTTATCCATGAGGTTTTTCCTTGCCAAAACTAAAGAAAAATGTTGGATTATTCATTGGCTAATAGTTTTGAAAAATCTCAGGAAAATCTCATATATTTTACTAATTTTGTCACCTTGTTTCTACTATGAAATCTTGGATAAATTTTGGTTCTTTGCTGTTGAAAATGTCAATAAAAACCCAGATGGTCTGTACATTTTTGTGGCATGAAATCAATGAGTAAATTCATTATTTCTCACATTTTACATTTCCCATGCTTAGAAATGTGAAATATGTACTAGATTTTCAGGTTCTAAAACTAGATAAAAAAGCAGCATTTTTTGGGATATTTTCCAACCAGGACAGTGAATGAATAATCTGCAAGGAAAAAGCATTTTTATCACATTTTTTACACTAAAAATCTGTTCATGCCCCCAGTGACTCTTGCCGATGTGTGCATGGCTCAAACCAGGGGGGCATGGCTCATGAATATGTATGTATGGGACTTATGCATACTCCCTGCTGGCTTCAGATGGCACAGGAATTAGAAGACACTGCCTGGCAGGTCTTCAAATTTGGAATGGAGTTGGCCTCCCCATCATTCACAACCCATTGGGCTGGTTGGCCCACTTCTCATTCCCCGGGGTGTTATAGAAGTCCAGATCTTGATATATCTACCCCACAACACCCATGTGTTTCAAACCGTGGTGAACAGCAAGCATTGTTGTGCCAATATCATAGTGTGTGAAGAATTATATTCCAAATATCATGTAAAAAGTATGAACATGTGTCAGCCCTCACATTTTACATCCATTTCCCATGCCTAGAAATGTGAAGTATGTTCCAGATTTTCAGGTCCTAAAACTTGATAAAAAAGCAGCATTTTTGGGAGATTTTTCAACCAGAACAGTGAATGAATAATCTGTAAGGAAAAAGCATTTTTATCACATTTTTTACACTAAAAATATGCTCATGCCCCCAGTGCTAGAACCCTAAACATAGGATTTATGTAGAGACTCTTCTGTAATATACCTCCATAACTTCCTAGGTACTCTGATTTTATTTTTAAAATGTTTATTGTTTTTGTGATCACGATATCTCAACACAATCCTGCTGGGATTGTAGTCACGTGACCATGCTGCTGCAGCTGCACATCCACAACTTACCAGTTGGTGTAGGAAGACTTGGACATATACTGAAAAATGCAAGGACAAGGAAACATGATAGGTCAGAACATGGAGTGTGGTATCCCTTTATCTGTGCTGGTATGGGGCATAAGAGATGAATTATAAATGGGGATAAACAGCGGTATATGCAGGTACTAAAACATCAAGTGTCTTTCAGGATGCCACAAGCCAATAGAGTGTGGGGGAGCTCAAAACATGACTTAATCTTGTGTGATTTTCATGGGTGAACCACCAATGCCTCACTGGTCTAACATCTTCACCAATTGTGTAGCTTGGTTAGCACATCAAAGTGGTCTATATATGTGTGGGTGTACATCATTTGTATTGACCTGTAAAATATTCATACACAAGTGATATCATATGAAAATTTGATGGCAGCAGTGCAACACTCACATTGGATCCAAAACACATTTTGCAAGTCTCTAGAGCACTAGAAACTGACTACATGCAAATTTAGTGATCAACCACATAACCAAACCCTAGCCTAACTATTCAAAATGCAATTGCCCAGGTTTCAAGCCAATCCATCAATAAACTGTGGAGATATTATGTTTCAAGTATTGGATTTTATTTTGGGACAACCGCCTTAGGTAATGAAAATAAGCGCCCATCCATATGCCCTCAAACTGGATGGGCGCTTATTTTATAGGTCACATAAATCAAGGTCTATCAGCCACAAAAAGACCAGAGAGCTATTTATGTTACTATATCTAGTGTATGCTCATCTCATATACTCTATTTAAACACATGCTAGCACAGATAATAAGGTGCACTGGGCATCATTTTATTCAACAAAACAAACTATAACCTGCCTAGAAATTACTCAAAAAAAATATTCCCAAGATAGAACAGTGTATGAAGAGATATGGCCATATTAGACTTTGTCAACTCTCATACATAATCATTCATTTCCCCCCAACAAAACAGCACATAATAAGCTTTTCTGGCCTGTATTTCACTTTTAACACCTGGAAGGCCATGGGTGCCAATCGAGGCTGGGCCTCGATAGGTGCCCATGAAAAAAACAGTGACTTAATCTCTGGGTACACCCCTTAAATATGGTGGTGATGATATATGGTCTCAGATTTATTTTTAACTTTTGGAAATTGATCATTCTGCTGCACTATAAAAGCACCCTGACCCTTAATTGGCCCAATCATGTATTTTGTGTACAACCTCATGCATCTCTATTCTGCTCAAAAAAAAAAAAGATGTTTAGTTCTCATTCTCTTTAGAAAAAGAACTGTACAAAATGATCACAATGATTGATTTTTTTTGATTTTTTTGAGGCCTGCCAGGCAAGTGACCATAATTGTGCATTCACACAACCTCCAGCAAAGGCATAGCATGGGTGGGGGATGTGATAAATGGTATAATGTGTTCAATGGCAAGCACATAAGCCAGCTGGGTATTTTATCTCACAGCCCAGGAAATTTTCACCTTTTTTCTTTCATATATAGTATTAAGCGCCCATCCATCCAGATTCCAAATGGATGGGCATTAAATTTGCTACACCTCTACTCAATGCAATCCATGTGACATCAAGGCAGGTTTGTCAAAGGGCCACAGAAAGGTGAATCTCACGATATGACCTCAATGCTGATTTTTCATATTATGTCATAAATTCATACTTGGTTTGTCAGCTGTATTTATAAGTAAAATCCATCCCCATTGGAACTTTGAATTCTTCACATCGATCAAAAATTGATGACAACCTCCATGCCTCAGCGAAGATTTTCATACTTCACAAGTCTCTTTTCCTGCAATGTCAATGCACAATGATGGGTCAGGTGGCTCCTAGTTCATCACATAATGCATGACATTGCCCCCGAGCATGCCGAATAGCCTTAGCTCGTAAAAATAAACACATAAGAATGGGGTATATGAGAGCAATGTAGATAACCTACATTTAGCAGCACACAGCTTTGAATATACAAAGAACATAGGGAAATTATTGCCAATTTATTAATATACATAGAACAATGGGATACAAACACTGGTAATAATATAGACTTATTTAAAGGAGCACTTGATAGAAAATGAACTACACCTTGTTAGCAAGGGGGTGTCAGAGTGACAAACATAGGGGAATTGGCTTCTGTCATGTGGAGCAGTGACCCATTTCACAAGTTGGTTTTTTTGATTCCATGGGCTTTTGAAGGGCCACAGCTTGACGGCAACATGTTTACTAGCTCAGATACTTCTGAGACCTATGCTGGAGTTTGGCCCAAGGTTGCAAAATTCTGACTGCTGACACCAGGATGTAAGAATGGAGTTCGATCTCAAAGCTTTGAAACCCTCAGCATGGCCTGCCACCAGGGAAGATGTTTGTCCAGAAGTGACCCTGATTCACTGCCCTCCTTCAGCCCCCCCGAAAGTATCAAGACGTGATTATTACCTCTGTTTAAACTTCTGGGCATCCTCGCTGTCAGTGACTGGTCATTTCAAAGACAAATCTTCACAACACTTCAGGATGTTTCATGGGTTATATTGAAATTTTATCTGCACATATTCCACTGTTACGAACACACATGACACAGTCTGGCCAAATTACCAGCATATAGTCTTGTAAGCTTCGGCAGAAAGTCCGAATACTGTTATGTCACATGTTGGGCACTAAATATTGTTGCAGTACATAAAGACTCCGCCACCAACCAGACAATTTGCCTCAAGGCACAACTGCACTGTTCACCATGTCTCCTAAAAATTTGTTAATCACTGCTTCTATCCCCTTTGTTAACAATCATTGGATGACCAACCTCTTTGTGGTGAAAGGACATAAAAAAGTGTGCTTTAGTGATGAGGTCACCCGCATGATTACGCCCCTTTCGCTTCCTAATCACAGTCAAAAGTTTCTGCTACGCTTGGCAAAACATGTGGATGAAATTCAGCTTAAAATATCAGAGGTCCCTGAGCTTGCAGAACAGTTGGGTCTGGCTGATACACCACCACAAAAAGGGAATGGATACATCGGCCTAAGGCAGCACATCCAACCGTTTTTCTACCCATTCCTGTGCACAATTGTCCTGCTTGTGGTCGCTTGGCTTTGAGGAGGAGAGCATCAATGTTCAATGGGTCCATCCTCTCAGTGGTCAGCTCACCATGGTCCGTCAAACCCCAGAAAAACAGCTGGACAAGCTATTGCAAGGTTTCTGGCTTTCTTATGGTGCCCGTGGTTCGGTTGATCTTGGGCAGAGGGGGTCCCCAGATGTTGCCCTCAATGCAGAGATGGTAATCCGTTCTGGCAACCACAAGAGCACAGCCGAGTTTCATGCAGCACTGGGGAACTTGTATGGAATGGTAGGGATTTTGCTTTCTCTTTCAGTGGTAAGTTTTTCTTCACCCTCATGCCTCCATCACTCATGTTCTTGAAGTTGAACAAGCGAGACCACTTGGAAAAAGGTTATGGAAGCAGTTTTGTAAGCATCAGATTCTCTTGCTATTCTCCTAGATTGCTCAGTTTCTTCAACAGGTCAGACTCCCACCGCCCACCTACCCTCCAGGCAAAACTTGTGGACATTTACGGCCATTTGCGGTATCAAGATTTTCAGAGCTATTATTATGCGATCATAGTGTCTATTCTTGAGATTTTTTCTGACAAATTTTCAAGAAAAAATGCAGTGATGTATAATTACAACATGCATGACATGATGAAGGTAAGTTCCCCCATGGCTTTCCTCAGATGTGAACTCATTTAAGCACAGTTAAGTGCCAGTTCAAGCAGCTGCGTGTGTGCCTTGACCTTACGTGCCGAAAGAGAAATCTGGGAGCACATTCTCAACATCATTGGTGGAAGGGATAGCCAGCCTCTCCGGCTGCCTGCGACCTTCTCTAACATAGGTGGCAAATCTCTGCAAATCACCCAGGGTACCAATGGATCTCATGCCAAAGGGAGCTCAGGGCCTGGTGCCAATGCTGAACTGCAGACCACAAAAGTGGACCTACAGCTCATGTACCAGCATGAGACCTCAGAAAACCAGTTGGATCGATTGGCGACTGACTTGGGATTAGTGGATGATGGCATGTGCTTCATCAAAAGGCAGGTTTGGCCGCATGGAAGCCTCCTATCATATGAGGTCCCTGAGAAGGTATGTTTGATCTTCACTTCTATGACGGCAATCGTAGTCTGACCCACCATGTTTCAAGGTGCCAATCAACTTGGAGCCCCCTACACTGGATGTTGTCCAAAAGAAGAAAAAGAAATCTAGCTCTGCTTCAAGGAAGCACAAGAGGGAGCCCTCCCCTGCTGGTTCAACTCGACCTGAGTGTGCAAAGACACAAAAATTGACAGGGAGTCAAAACCTGGGCCCATATACCACAGGATCATTGCAAGTCAACCCCCCGACTGACACATACCGCGAGGGTGCCGTTGGTCATCCATCCCGGTCTCTGAGCAACATAGGGATGGAGGATGTTTCTGCCCAGGACATCCCCATCCCAATGCCACCTTCTCCATCACTGCAGGGAACTCCATCTGCACCAAGCAGAGATGAAGTGTCCAAAGGATTGACCCCTCCCCACTCCCCTCACTCTGACAGATATAGTGGGGAAGAAAAATCTGATAAGCATGAGGAAGATGAATTTGACATGTCCGAAGTTGTGTTTCAGTTTCGACGACGGTTTGAGGAGAAAACTTCCAATTCCCAGCAGAGAGAAAAGAAGTCTGATGCCCCCACCAGACAATTACCTCTGTCACAGCCCATCACTTCTCAGGCAGATGATGCATCAATTGATCAGGAGTCAGGTCATAGCCAACAGGATGTCAAAGAGGCTCTTCAGGTCTCCTCCCACCAGAATGTTGATGAACAACCTCCTCCTCCATCTGAAGCCTCTCCATGTTCCGGACCAAAAAATATGGTGCCAATGTCTCACCTCAACATGAGGCAATGGATATGACTGATCCCCCCTTGACTGACCCAAAGGATATTGACCAGACGAACAAAGGTGATGATGATGATGTGTATATGGACCTGGAAACGTCGCATACATCCCAGAGTGGAAAGGGCAGAAATGACCCAGCATCTGACAACAGTTCAAGTCTTACAGAAGGATCCATGAGGGCCGACACACCACGATTGAGAAGCATGCCCCCAGACTTAAATTTCCCAAATGCTAAGGACAAAGGGAAAGCAAAAGTCGTGGACCCTGCAGACCGTAAGTGCTGCCCCAAACACTGCTCCACTAACCTTAGTTCTTCTCAGTGCGTCGAAGTGAACAAATGGCAGGGCATGGTGGAAGGGCCAAAAATCTCGCTGGTATGCAGGATACTTCGCCACAGAAGGGTGAAAAAAGAAAAGGATGAGGCAAAGGCAAAGGCAAAGAGGGCAAGGAGAAAGCAAAGCCGAAACCAAACATTCCAAAGCTGCCAAAAAGCAAACCTTTGGTTTCAGAGAGCAAAGAGGACGAGCTTTCAGAAAGCTCAGATGTCAGCCAAGATGACAAAGAGGAAGAGGACTTTGTTCTTTCAGCATCTGCATTGTGTAAACTCAAGGCTGTTTGAGAACTCAATGCGAAGATCCTTGCCAAAGCTTTTGCAGAACCTGTGTTGGACCCAAAGAACACGACAGACTGGAAGCTAGACCTAGCTTTGCTTAGCACGCCTGTAAGTTGGTCTGTTCTCGAATGGTGTCACACTCACACTCCTCCAGAACGAACCTGTACATGAAGAGCTTAACAAGTGTTTGGGAAGACACAGGCAATCCAAACCAGCCATTTGTGCGTAACAGTTTCACCACTCATTGGCCAGAAACTTCGGTATGTGTGAGTGCTCTCAAGGTTATTCCTCATGCTGCTCACCCCGTTTTTTAGATGGCTGGTCTCAAACACTTCCGTGACTTATTGGAGGCTAGTGGGTACAATCGAGATGAGAAGCCTTACAAGTCTCATAACTGCATATCTGTGCTTGATATGATGGTGGCTTCATTGAGCCACGAAAACCTCTTGAAAATGCACAAGGATTGTGATATACATGTGATCCCAAGCCAGCCCCCTGCACCGCAAGGATTCAATTGCCAAACATGTGAAAAAATTGGGATGAATGTCTATCAAACACGCCAAGTGCATGGTATGAATGACCCAGTGCAGGCGTGGAACACTTGTTAATGACATTCACAGAAAACCGATTCCGTGACGAGGACAATTACCATTCAGAAATGTGGAAAGGAAGTCTCCACCAACTGCTGGACTTGAATCCAGATGATCCAAGGAGACAAAATGTCAACTTCCTCAGTATTCCATTACCACAGAATGCCATGCCCCCCGATTGTGTTCAGTGTGTAGGCCCATCTGCCTCCCTTTGCCGTTGATTAACATTACTGTGTCCAGATGCATCAGCCTAATAGCACAGGCATCTCAGCAATATTGTGCCACCCCCTTCCCTGCTGACAGCCTCAGTTGGGGACTAGTGGCCACCATCCCTGCCATGTCACCTGTACATAGAGATGCAGGGAAGTTTGCCATGTGGATCCAAGTAGTCAGTGGCACAAAACTTTGGGGCCTCTTAGAGGATAGTGCGTCCAGTCCTCGGCCTTCTGATGCTTTGGTCGATATCAACCCAAAAGATTTCCGATGGACAGCATTGGTGTTATGCCCTGGACACATCCTGTAAGTGTTCTTCCTTTCTCTTCAGCACACATTGCATTGATACTTGGCAGCATAATGTGTCCTGGAAGGGAACATATTGTATACATGCTCGAGGACTCGATTGTGAAGGGGGGACATTTCTATTCAAAGGTCACCCTTGGACGCTCGTTGAAGGCAGGATTACAAGAACATTGGTGGGGTTGTTTGACCACCAACACAGAACACTTGGCATCAGAATCAATCTTCTATCGACTTCTCAAACATTACAAGCATTGCTTGTTACTGCTGGAGTATGATAAGACAGTGGACCGTATGTGTCACATGGTCACCACCTTCATGATGGTTGTCTGACTTTGTTTTTCCAGCAGATTTACCTGAGGATGAGGAGCTAGAAGCTCTCCTGGCAATGATAATGTGCCCTGAGGAGTTTGAGCCGCAGGTGTTACTTAACAACAACCATGGAAGGGAAATGCCCTGGGTTTGGCCTGATGGTTTGAAGGAGGACAGACTGCAAGGGAAGGGCATGGCACTTTATATGCTGAATGAAATGCCCCACCTCTATCCCCTGTGCCAGCAGTTTTGGATGAGCATAGAGGGCTACAAGGTTCGGTGCTCTAACCAATCCCAGGATCCTCAGAGCAATGAGGGAGAGGAGGATGTATCTAACGCAATATAAAATGGTTTTAAACATCACCTCTCAGTCAGCACAGAAGGCTTGTGCAGATCCTTATTAGCTCCATGAGATTCAACAGACATACCTATGTTCTAGGTGTACAGGTATGGTGTCTTTAGACCTCCTTGCTTCCATATTGTGGTCCGATTCACTGAGATGGACTCATGCCTGTCATGTCATGGATGTAGCTATGCATGTCCAAGATGAATTGACAAAAGATTTGCATCTCAAGATGCAGCACACATGTTGGATAAGTCATGTGGATAAGTACAGTGGGTATTTTTATTAAAACCATAGCCGACAGGATTGAAGTGTTGAATTCCCAGTCAACTTGGCAGCATGATTCCTCTACCGCATTGGATCCCAACCCCTTTCCATAGTGTTTGTGCTTTTGAAATTGGTTTTGTTTGCAACTCATGTGACTTACAGACTGAAAGTACCACTCCCAATAGCAAACTGTCATGACAATGTATCTACATCCCCTTGGGTCCTTTGGTTCTGTTCACTGTGCTCAGTGGGTCTCGCTGCTATCACAGGGATTGCATGGTTGATGACCCAAGCATCACTGTACCCAGTGCAAACAAGCCTCCTACCATTTTTGTGAGGTGCAGAAAAATGTGTCAATGTGCGCCCTGTGAATGCAATGACTTGGCCTGGGTGTGTGGGGATTTTTCTACCCAGCTGTGGCAGGCACAGTTCACCTCCCTCCCAGCCCTCTCCCAGTAAGATGACCCAGGTGTAAGTCCTTGGATGGTCCGACCAGTCTAGATGCAGAATTTGGCTTCCACATTCCTTGACAGCAAGAGTGAAGAATAATCCTTGGAAATCCAACGATGACCTGGCTGCAAATGAATGCTGGATGGATGGGAATGATAGCACACAATCATGTGCACTGGTCCACAAAAATCACAACGCTCAGAACAATGAATGCAGACTGGGGTGCACTCATGTCTTTTGCCTCTCCCAATTTGGCCTTTCATAACGATACAACAGGTTGCTCATCTGTGGGATGACCATTTTTCCCAGCAATGCCAGAAACTCATCAAAGGCAGTTTCCACACACCTGTTCTGAGTTCTGGAATCAACTGTCACCCTGGGTAAGGAGGAATAATGTTCCCATATTCCAAAATGACACTGCTTTGAATCAGAGCGGTTCAGCCATTTCTCTGAAGAATTTAGGCCTTTGCCGTTCATTCTGTCCCAAATTTTGAGCATTTGTTGATTCACCCTGTCGTCAAACACCCTGTCAAAACACATCACCAGAAACCAAGGGGTTTCTTGATGGTATCTCCAGGGAGAGGACACAAAGAAATGGCTATGAGTTGGATGGGGAATGAGGTCGTGAGGATCTAGGGACACTGAGGGTGTCAAGCCTGCAACAATAGCTTTTTGAGAGGCAGGCCTTTTGATAAACTGCCCCAAAGGTCGAGTGGTGACAAAGTGGGCTATATTCAGTGCTTTCCTCAGCCAAAACAATGATCAAGGCCAGGCATATGGGAATGACATTACTGCTGTCTGCTGCTTGTTTTTGAAGAACTTTGGGAAGGACTTCTGTCATATACCGAATCCTATGTTTGAGTAACCTGGCTTCTGATCTCCTGCGTCGTTTCCTTGTGCTTAAATATGGAGGTGAGTGTTGGCCACCCATGTCCCTAACCATGCTTGAAGGAGGCTGGGGGGTTAATGCTGCTGTGGGCAGGGGACCTGGCCTGGGTCAAAAATCAAATCTTCCAACCACACATTCATTCACCTTCATGGTCGACTTGCATCCCCTCCACCTGATCCAGCCCCTTGATCATACAATGGAAGGTGATTACATAATGGGATTGGATTCCAATCCCATTACATAACAGCACTGGGAACGAAAGCACATTATGTAATGGCATTGGACTCCGTTCCATAACAGGATGCACTGGAAACAAAAACACATTATGTAACGGGATTGAAATCCGATCCTGTTATGTAATTACATCTTTTGACATTTTCCATGTGGCCATTTTCAATCCAGCTTTATGGCGCATGTGAATGGAAGGGGGCCGTTAAGCCTTGCAATCCTTGTGGATATGTCAGCCACATTT
>MU134448.1:176412-193863 GCA_015039355.1 Ramaria rubella | reverse complement strand
ATGGAAATCCTGTTGCAATTGATCTCTTGCTCTTTCCAATGTAATTGTTCCAATTTCTACTTCTTGGCAACTACCATGCAGAAATTGCCAATGCTTATTGTGTAATGCATAAGTATTATATGCCATGTTATCAGTGTTTTCATTTTCCATAATGAATACATAATTGTGATCAGGGCATCATATGCACAAGAAGAGGTGTTAGAATTCCATTTTACTCCTAAAAGGCTGGGGTGTTCTTGCCCCTGCCATATATCATGACCATGCTTTGCCTTATTTTTCATGGGGATGTCAGCTATATTGTCTGCTTCATTTTGTTTTTTGTTCTTTCTAACACCCATATTTTTTCTAGTATCACAACTCATATGTAACAAAGGTTTAGACCCTTCTGCATTTACATATGCAATGTGTGAGAATTTGACCTTCTTGTGTTGTGGAATATTGTGTTGAACTACATTTATATCCATCACCCCCTTATGAATGTACCAATTAAGGTCTTCAGCAACTTCAAGTAAAGGAAAAGGATCATATATTGACCAACATAATGCAGCATGCACATGTTTGGGTACAAAGTTTGTTCCCTTCCAAAGCTGATACTCTCTTATTATTGTATTCCTCCTGTCTCCTGTTATATGACTTGGCAGTTTTTTTTCATATCTCAGTTTGGTTATTTCATCTAATATTTCTAATTCTCTGAATTCTTGTCTCAGCCATCCTGAGGCTCCTCCCATGATCTTATTTGGCTCAAAATTCTGTAATATAACTGTTCCACTTGCAGATGCACTTCTTGACAGGCAGGTATAATATGATTGATGTGTTAGACAAACCCCCAAATCAACAACATTATTAGGTCTAGTTCTTCCCTGGCATCCATAGTCTGTCATAGAAAAATTTGGAAGCACTTGCACTTGTTGCCTGGTAACTGTTAAAGTATCATCATTTGGCAATCGACAAGTTATGTCCTGAGCTGCACGACCAATTGGTACCACATTCATTGGTAGACCATCAAGCTTAATGGGAATTGGGGGGTTTTTAAATTTGACAAACAAAGTGTCTAAAACTTTTTTATCTTTTGTCAGCTTGAAACTCTTCCAGCCCCCTACTGTTTCTTCTGCACCATTGGTCACACAACATGGTGTTGCAATGTTGTGTTTTACCAGCACTGGCATTCCATGACATATTAACGGATTGTGGCCCGGTGCATGTGCACAGCAATTGACGATTCCCTTGATTTAACTTACAGCCAGTCATTATTATTTTATATTATTGTTTCATTAAGAATCAGGCACAATGTTATATTTATATTACTACTATATACTGCTATACAAGCCTTTCTGATGTCTAAAAGACACAACTCTTCTGGACTGATAAACTGCACTGACTTGTGTGATCCTCTCTGGGAATGAGATAGAATCCATTGGATGGGACACTGGTAGTTGTGTCAAAGAAGTAACTGATTGTACCCACTGGGTGATCCAGCCATGTCCATGCCCCAACCCCACCTTTTGCCAAAAGGATGAAGGTCAAGTCATGGTTCAATGTCACATGAATCTTAGGGTCAATGAGGGCCACAATTTCAAGAGATGTAGGAGTAAACTGAACCAGGAGTCTAAGTCTGTCCTTTTCTGCGACTGACAAGCAGTTACTTACAATTGCCTCGTTCATTACAGTTCCGGAATCAAAGTCTGCAGTCATGTTCACCTTTAGGAATACATCTGTAGCATTGAAAACAGATGGGATAATATTCTCCAGCCCAACCACCATGATGCCATTTGGAACAGTAAAGGTGGCAGAGACAAATGTGGGAGCTTCTTGGTTGCCTGGTATGGACTGCAACAGATGCTCCAGGGAGATTAGCTTGACCTCCAGGAAAGATATCTTCATTTAAGGAGATGCTACATGTGTGATAGCACATAAGCCTAAAGTAACATTCACGACCCAATCCATGGAGGCATCTGGGTCAATTAATGGCTGTTGTCCTTTTTTATGGTTTTCAACCAAGGACTCCTCCACAAATAGGGAGCCTTCTGTAGTTTCTTTGTTAGTTGGTTTGGGAAGTGTCACAAAGTACTTGGACACGTGATATCAGCCAGCCACATAGCTCCTGGGTAAAAAATATCTTATGGCAGGTTTGTGTATTCCAGAGGGAACAAAGGCTGGACCCCAATCCTATATAAACTGCATGCACAGCATGTAAAATATAATCATATCCTTCAATATTTGCAAACTCACATCAGATGCGACTTCACAGGTCCATTGTTGTGCTCCAGGCACTTTGTACTGCAAATAAAAATTCAATCTCACCTAGCTCACACAGAATAAACAAATCTTACATCTTGCCACCACCAACAAGGCATTCTGTATCAGGACAAGCACTGACATTGAATCCATAAAGATATGCTGGCTTGAAGGACACCGTCAAATTTTTTGTTTTTGGCTTTGCCAATGGACCCCAAAATAGTTGTCACATTGAATGTATATCTGGCATAAGATTAGGGGTACACAGATCAGCCTACATGAAAGCCCACTGGTGGAATTGATTGTCAGTCCATGCAACAGGCTGATTGGCTAAGGTCTGAAAAATGTGTCAGGAGATCACAGTGTATATCTGTAAGAGTTGTGCATATAATATTAGCCACAGTGTCAAGCCATGGAAACAAGTACATAACAACCTTCCCACCACTGGTTTTGGGGATGTTGGCATGTGCTTAATCATCACAAGGGCACCAAATGTGGGGAGAACCATGGACATCATCAGGGTCATTAAATATCTAGAGTAATGTTGTTGAGTGCCTTGTCATAATCTCTCAGGCTGCATCCTACATATGCTGAACTGTTCACAATAAAAACAGCTGTCAACCTCGCCCTGGCCGGATGGGCCAGAAGAGTATCGCCCATGCTAGTTGATCACAAGCCCATAGTATAGAGTCAATCTATTTCAGGAGTGAATAATTGCTCCTAAGTGGATAAAGTGTTAGGATAGACACCATGCCGAAAGAATCGTATATCACCTTTTCAGGCGCTTCGGATGAACCCTGCTCTTGGTCAGGCAATGAGGTTTTCTTGCTAGTATAAGTCTCCATCTGCAACAGACTGCACAAGATCACTAAGTGTTTGTGCAAGCTCTGGGACAACAGCCTTCAATCCCACAATGTATGTGAGAACATTCAAAAGAGTGCTTTGTGCCAGGGACAATTGTACCTGATAATAATATTTCATGGAGGGAGGGAAGATCAGTTGAAAAATCAAGGATCATTTGCACCGCATTGACAAGAGTTTCTTCATCATCACCTTCTTCACTAACCACTGGGGATGGGGATTGTGAATGTGAAGATTGAGATTAGAGAGAAGTTGCCATTGGTTCTGAGACTTCCACAGGTTGAATAGGTGCTTGTTGAGTGTAGGCTTTGCTGATGTCTGCCCAGAGCGCATCACCGAGCCTTTTCGCAACTGCCTCGGCCTCTTGGTCCACATCATTATCGTAGAATAGGCCATCATCACCCTCATTGTACTCTCCTTCATTGTATTCTCCATCATCCATCTCCTGGTCTCCTGTGGGTGTTTCGTCATGATTGCAGGTGATAAGAAGTGAGCACCCTGTCCATGCACTTACAGATATTTAAGTGACATTTACTTTCTCATCCATATGTGTAAGTACCTACCTAATCCTTGGATATCAACTTGTTAGAAAGGACAATGGTGTCAGTCACTGTCAATATACATGTATGGCTTTGATAAGTCGACATAAATACATTCAAGTCAATAGTTTTGCAATTTTGCTGGGATATGATGTGGTTGAAAAGCTGACTATTTTTGCAATGACGGTGAGAAGATTGCTTTGAAAAGAGTGAAAAGTAAGAAGGGTGTTGGACTCTGAGTCATGATGTTACTTATGACCTCATCATAGCCTGGCATCTGTACGATGATGGAGACCGATATATGTTTCACCTTCAGAGGCTGCCATCCAAAGATGCATGAAAACCATGAAAACTCTCACCCATACACACGGAGAAACATCTCACCCTGTGTCAATTTGTTGGTAGCATTCCTAAGGAGTTATGGGGTGGTCAATACGTTTGCAGTGGTGGTACCCCAGCTCATAGTACAGCATTGGGAAGAGACTATCATTGGTAATACTATGTCTAGGTGTATTCTAAAGCCTGATAGACAGATATAGATTTGATGGTGACGGTACACTTACTGGTGTACTATTCAAGTGCATAGGAAGCCAAGTGGACCCTTGCTTTGTGAGTAAATTTCTCTTAACAGATGTGTATTTGTCTGGACGAAGGTGAGCCTTGGAGGAGCATTGTTGTCCACTGATTAGAGACACTGAACATACCTGATAGCCTGTCATCGCCACTCCTACCGTCTATCTCTACTCTGGTCACTTCAACCATCCCCTTGCATGTTCTGCTTAAAGCAATTTTCCGTGCCTTGTTTCTTTTCATAAAATATTCAACTTTCAGTTGCCAACACAAACATTCTTTTTCATGATCAACAGGCACTCGCTACCTGTGAGAGCGGCCCCCCACTTGAAGTAACTCTTCTGGATCTTGATACAGACTGGTGGACGTTCGGCAATAGAATATCGGGGCATACTAAGGAGAGATGAGGGCTTGGTGGAGAAGGAGGACTGAAGGCTTTCTTTGAGGAATGGACTACAGGCCACGTAAGCATACAAATTCCTAGTGGAACTCTAGCACTAACTTAGCATACTCGTTTAGCCACGGGTTGACCCAATCACGTCTGAGCTTATTCTGTTTGGCTCCTCCTTTCTACCCCCATATGTTCATTATACGGTGATATTGTCCTCAGGTACCGCGCTACCATCCCTTCTCAGTGCACCTGTACCAATACGTTCACCAAAGATGATGCACGATTTTGGAGTATCACTGCAGCATACTGTCATCCTCGATCTCCCACTTACCCTGGATCCACTCAACATAGCCCGTGGCAAACCCATCGTGGAGTTCTATCCCGAGGGGAGGAGTAAATTTGGAGTATTCCCACGGTATCACCTAGCTCTTGTGAGATGGTTTGAGAGCAGTGCTTGCACCATTTCCCACACGGCAAATACTTGGAGCAACGAAACCGCGGTCAACTTCCTCGCATGTTGCTTCGTGTCTGCTAAGTGTGTCTATATAGCCGGTGACATCTCGCTACCTCCTTCCTGTATTGATTCGGAGGACGTCTGTCAATTGTATTACTATCGCGTGCCACTTTCACCACATGACGCCACTCCTTCTATTGTCTGCCATTCCATACGAGTACCCTTCAATATCACATTCAGCTAGCATGCAAGATGCGCAGTACGTCTATGGTTGCACAATGCGTTCTGGATCTTTTGACGCGGCGCTCGGTGCTGCCAAGATCAATTGCCTAGTGCGGATTGATGTCTGCGGATTGATAAGGCGCGGTATCAACTCAGCATCTGCCATGGGGGCGTCGTGGACTCCCGACAGGTAGTTGAAATTCTTGCTAGCACTGATGAGGTCAACCCGATTGAGATATTTGAGATGCCCCGAGGATGGTATGCGCAAGAATGTTCATTTGTATCGAAACAGGAAGCCAAAAGTGAAGCAAACAGTTACCTATTGGCCTATGTCTTTGATGAGAGTCAGCTGAATGATGATGGATCAGCTCCCAACTGTGCTAGGAGCGAGCTTTGTATACTGAACGCAGATACTATGAATGAGGTCATCAGTAGAGTAAAATTGCCGCAATGAGGTGAGGAGAACTTCGATTTACTCTGCCTGCTGCTTAATATGGTTTTGACCCAGTTCCATATGGGCTGCATGGAAATTTCTTTTCCGAAGTCCAGATAGCATCCCAGAGGCCATCCAGGCCAGGGCAGACCGTTTCGCTTCACAATAACGGTGTCAATATGTTCTTGCCAATGTTTCTTTGTCTGGCTATGGTTTGTAACATCTATGTGTTTTCAGCCATGCTACAAAAATTAGATTCAGAAGCTTCAAATTCAACTTGAGTCTAGTTCTATTGAATATGTTGGTTTTTTTTATCTTTATTACACTAATAAAAAAAATGTATCTTTCTCAAGCGGCTTGTGAATTCTGCTTCATCTGCAGTTTTGTCCGTCGCTCCTGTTCCCTGGCAGCCTCTGAAGGCGGTTTTCGTGGTCAAGCCGACTCCTTAAGTTTGCAGTAGAAAAATTGGTTGAAGGTTTCTGGACGAAGCATGAGTGGCGACATGCTTATTTGAAAAAGTAGTATGTACTGAAAGAACTGATACGATCGCATATCTCTTCAACCTTGAGTTCATGGAATTTGATGAAGGCAGGTATCTCGCGTGCAGAATCGGGTGAATTATATTTCAACCCTTGTTTGATTGACATTGACTTAAGCAAACGGCGGGCTGGGATAGAGGATATAAGCAAGGGAGTTCTATTTAAGAACGATAAAGGTTACCACGAGCGCCTTCCATTCTACTTTTCTTGCCCTATGTGTGATTATCAGCTACATCCAAGGTGAGAACATACCTTGTAAAGCAATGGAATCCTCAATCGTACGTACACCTGCATCTTCTCCTCTTCTAGTTGACCGGTCATCCTGTTTTGGACCATAATATTTGCCGAGTTCTGTGGAAATCAGGTCAAGGCGAGCTACAATTCAATTTATGATGATCTTCTCACCGCTCCCAATTGGTACGCGCCACTCGAGACTTTGGTAATAACGGTGGTGTACCACTTTCTTTGCGCTTGACTAGCGGTAACAAAGTTTCTCATAACAATTCTGTCAACTCTTCTCCAATCGTGGCTTGCGCACAATGCAATATGTGTCACAATATCCACTTCTGCTTTCGATTTCAAGCAAGGTCAACGGCAGAATGGGAAATTCTTGATATTAATAACACGCCCCACCTCAGAATTTCCAGGAGAGTCTTCTGCATCGGAAGAAGAATTGGAGGATTGCCAGTTGTCTAGGGTTGAGTTCGTTAAACCTAAAGCCACAGTGGAGGGGGCACTAGATGATGAACCAACAACGACCTCAGAGAGCGGTTACTGCACACGTTCACTAGGGTGTGCAGATGGGTGAATAGAGTCGTTACTTGAAGATTCCATAAAAGTCACTTCTTGCAAAGAAGGACCAGCTAAATCCAGTATGTTCAATACCAGTGGCTGAGAAAAGTCCTTGGAAGATAACTCGAACATAATATTAATAAGCTTATGTAAAGAGTCACACTCCTTACCTTCCTACCCATCGCTTCAGGCCTCAGGTCGCGCGAGACTTTAACACTGGGGCAGCGGAGGACACGTTAGGTTGATTTATTCTGTCAAGTAGTAAGTTGAATGCTTCTCTACATGAGTGTGAGTATGGCCGTGTTTGATACTGATGACTGCCGAAGAGGGTACTCACTTGCTCATCTTGATTTCAGCTTCTAGGGTATTAATACATATAATTACAGCCAGATATGTGCCATTTTTGGCATTCATGAGCTCTTCTGCGGTTGCGCCACCCAAAATCCGATCCATCTGCATGCGATTAAGGAATGGGGGCTAGGCAAGCATATGACATGGTCTTTGTGAGGTGGACCGGAAAAATGCACTGTGTTCACACTATGCTTGCTATCTGTGGTAAAGGGATTGGTGGCGTCATAGACGAGTTGAGTGTCTGAGGGGTAGGTCACACTCAGTCCAGAATCTTGCTGTTAATGACCCCCTAGGGAGCTAGATGTGCTGCCATACAGAGGTGATATCCAGCTGTTCATGCTGGATGATCCAATCGCGTCACCATGGAGTTGTTGTAGATACGGTCCCATGGGTATTGGTGGTCGGAAGGAAAGGGGCTGACGCGTGTGGTCACACATGTCACACAGTCAATTGGTTCTTCAATAATCACCTAACAAATTGTTGTTGTGCATCATGCCTACCACGAGAATTCTCGCTGTGCTCTGGACATGGCACCTAGAAAACAGACAATTGAGTGCAAGAAAAACCCTGGGAATCACAAAACAACTACGGAGGCGAGACACACTGTGGATCATGCTAAGAAACAAGGCAAGAAATCTCAAGCGACCCAGAGGTAGGTTCTAATATACATGCACAATTTTTGAGCTAGAGTTTGTCCAGGATGATACACACGTCCATTCCCTGCCCCGGTGTCGGTTTACTTTCGGAAATGAATCCAAAAGACAGTGGGTAGTGGTGTCGTCATTGCACGGCTACTTACACTGGTGTTCGGCTCAGTGCGCTTTGCTATCAGCAGCAACAAAGGTAGAACAAAGACGAAGATGAGGACGTAGCAGTGACGAAGACGATGACGTAATATGCTGATGTAAGCGTAGGCGAGATACAACAGCAAATGTCACGTGATTGACAAAGCTGGCCTTGATGTAGACGTAGTAGTAGTAGACGTAGCAGTAGACTTAGACTTGAGACTTAGACGAGTGAATCCAACTGATAGAGGTGAATTGGGGTACACTAAGGCGAAACAGGCCTTATATACATGAGCAGAACAACAAACGATGCGAGTATGCCATACAACGATGTCGTCGACAGCAGACAGGAGAAATGACTAATGGCGAGAGGCAGAAAACCAAAATAGGAAGGTGGTTTGTAAGGAAATGGAAAAATGAGTCAGGTGGTCGAAGAAATGAAGGGAAATATCGCAGCGAATTTGAAATAGAAGCCAGAAATAGAATAGAAGTGAGTCATAGACAATAGACCATGTGGAACAATTGGAAATAGAAGTACAGCCAAGAAGCGAGTGAGTCAGGTGATGAAAATGAGTCATAGCCATCCAATAGGATTCCAGTTGCTTGTCAAATTTCTCCGAAGATAAGTAAGTGAGTCATGTGACTTGATGACAACTTAGAAACATGTGAACCAATCACGACACTTGGATACGAATTTCCTCCAGAGAGGGAACGAAGACGAGCCCTTCTTGACGAAGTCCTTAGGCACATAACCGTAGCAAATCTCTGTTCCTGGTCCGTGCTCTTTGATGTACCAGTTATTCCTGAGTACGATACGGTGCCAACCATTCACTGGTTCGAAGTTTGGGTCAAAACCGATGATGTAGAAGGGAGCATGGAAGGTTTGATCGAATACCCATACACAATCGTGAATGTGATAAGGAGGATATGAGGGGAATATTCGGTATGGGCCTTCAGGCGATTTGACATATAGGGGATAGTACCGACGATGTGCGACTTGTGGAGGAGGACTGGACAAATGACCATCAAGGGGAGAGCACCGACTAGGAAGTTCAACGTGTGGTCCAACGTGTATGTCTGGCTTGGCAGTCATCTGAAACGAATCATGGGACGTGGTGGCGGCAATGCTGGATGGCATATTGAAAATAGAATTGATGAAAAATAGAATGAGTGTGGAGATGATGTGTTTGGCGGACTGGAGGTAGCACAGCAGATGATGGTCTGGCAAAAGCTGATGATGATAGGCGTGTGTGCAGTGAGCATCTTTTGTAGTGTAATAGGCACTGTCGAGTATCATGCTTGTCACCGGGCTCGACCATAATACATCCATGGACTCTGAATCTAGTTCTACAGCCATATCAGCAGCAAACATGTCCACCGGTCCTGCAGCATCGCTCAATGACTTGCTCAATCTTGGTGTTGGTGCCGATTTCTTCACACAGGATAGCAAAGATGCTGAGCAAAATAAGGCCGAGTATGACGCAATTATGAAACTATCACCACTGAAGCAGGCTAGGACGATCAGGCAGTTCTGCACAGAAGGCAAGATGATCCATGCTGTTGACAGTGAGGAATTCTGGAGCCTTGATAACTAATTGCACTTGATAATTCTTGTACTCCACTTGATGATTATTGTACTTGAATTGTACCTGTATGCGCACCTGATAATTGCAATGTTCAAATTATCTAGAGTTGCATGGCAAAAAAAATTGGAGGGAGATTTGTTTACTTGTTACAATAATCCTCTACAAGACCCCGGCTTCTGTACATCCATTCAGAATGGATATTTCCAGACCAAACTTCTCCCACACAAAGAAACACCTCTCTCCCTGTTCAAGGTAGTGTTCATGTGGTTGCATCGACACAACTGCCAAAATTGATTGAACTTCAACCACACGCAGACCTACTTCCTGGGGTAGCTGCGTGATGGAATATAAAGTGAAAAATGAATCCCACAGCAGTTCTTCATCTGGCCTAGAATATAGCAAGACAACAGCACGGCCTTTGTCTGTGTCATCCACAAAGTAAAATAATACCTCTGCATATTCAATCTGGTCTCCCAGTGTCAACTACCACGTGAACAAGGAATTATCGTTATTTATCTGTCTTCCAAGAAAAATACAAAATCTCAAAAACTTACTTTCACGCAACAAGAGTTCCGGACCTTGTGTGCAGGTTTCTTGCCTTCCTTCCAAGTGGAATGTGGATTTGACCTAGCACCAGTTGAGCCCACCATCGTATCTTTATATTCACGTAGCCATCTTCATCGGCACCATGTTCCTGAATCATATAGCTTTGTAGAGCTACACCCATGCATCCCAAATGAGCATGAGCATACCGCTCCTGAGCCATAAGAAGTTTGTAACCGCCCCCAAAATTCACGGATGTGTATGCTGCCGCTGGCGTCGGTTTTTCTAACTCAGGTAGTATTGCCTTGAGAGGGTTGACCTGGCAATGCCTGAGGCCTCGCTCAGACAGGTTCGTGTAGGGGTTGGAAGGCTATTTGATCTCTCTGCCCATGTCCCCAATTACACACTCAATCGTCCAAGAGGAATGTAGGATTGGTGGACCAAGCCATGGGACCTCGAGCCGTAAATGTACCATAGCATGGATTCAAGGTCGAACAAAATGTATGCGGTCCTGCGTTTGCTGGACGTACAGATTCTCGAACCCCACATGAAACTCGTCCAAGTTTTTCTGAGCTGTGATTAGCTGGTCGGCTGGAATTTTGAGTTGATGCACTCGGATAGTGGAAACCAACTGGCAGAAATTTTATCAGTATTCCTTAGGAAGTTTGCCATCAAGTAATCCAGGTCCCAGACCATAGAGGTATCCTTGCCACTCCTTGGCTTTATATCTGCTATTTATCTTCTCACTGATATTCCGAGGAGGGTGGTCATAGGAACCAGGCATATGTACTGTCGTACACAGGCAATGGCCTTGCCGTGATTGATCCATACATCCCCCTTCATAACAGCCCAGGGCCAATTGCTGATGCGATCAGTCTTCTCACACTCAAACATGCCTCGCCACAGAGGCACCATCAAATCACCGATATTCAAGGTCGGAGCATGCATTAAATCTCCAGCCAATGCTCCAGTTAATGAGAGTCGGTGTTCCATTGGTAGCCCTAGATATAGGGGAGGTCCCAAGATTGCAGTGTCTTTACGACACCCCATGAAGTTGGTCACATTCCGAGCCTTCAAAAGATGTCAGTTTCGCACTGTAATCAGCACATGAAGAGCCCTGGATCGCTTGAACCAACACATCAGGATGATCACAATTAGCAACAACATATTCAGTTGGTTTAAGCAGCGCAAGATAATAGAAACCGGTGCCAGGTTTACGCCTCCCCGTTACCTGCAAAAAAGATGGCAGGGATATGCTCTGTGGTGTTCCAGGTGCGTGAAGTGGACACTGCCTGGTCCATCTGCAGTGGACATATATAAAAAAAGCCTCAAGGAGACCAGAGTGCCGTTGAGGGTGTTCCAGATGCATAAGCCATCTGGGTCTCTAGCCAGGGCAGATACGTGATGGTAAGAAGGGAAAAAAAATGAAACCATGTTACCCGGGTTATTAGGACCAGGTTTCACAGTGGCCGGGAGCACATGAGCCTTTTTATACCATATTTCCTCCCCTATATCCATTAGTACCCATATCAAAATCCAGCAGTCTGAGTGTTTATCCTGATACAGCTGAGCTCCATCCATTGAGCCCATAAATACGGAGTCGGTTGGGAGGATATCTCCACGCTCACAAGTGTCGAGATACTCAGAGCTGTGGTACATTTCTGAATATGACTAAAGCCTGCCGCCATTCTCGCGCAGATGTGCTCGGAATTGTTCTGTGCAGCGCAAACAATGCATCATGTTTTCTGCACTTTCTGGTGAACACCAGAGGGCTTGAAGCTGTGGCCCAATGGAGATCATGTAGAAGTGTTGCTTAGAATTTTTGATTTGTCCGTTTGGACAATCACTTGGACACCGCTCCACTCGGCAATCTTGCGTTTGAGCTGATCCACAGAGTGCATTGGCAACTCTGGGAAATACTGATTGTGGTTCTGGCGAAAATTGGAATATGTGTGTTGAGATGACAAAAGTGTCGCAAAATATTGCACCAAGGAATACATCTCCGCAGTGGAATTGATATTTAACACACACTCATGCGGGTGACACAACCTATACAATGTGTCTCCCTATATATCACCGTTGTCAAGAGTAGCAGCCTCCAAGGCCCTAATGAATTCCATGGAAGTCTGCAGCTCTGGCACCACCGGGACAAAATCAGCATCTAAACCAGATAGTTCATATTCACGCTGCACAGGTGCTCCTCCGGGGCTTGGTGGACGGCTCATGTCGCTATCACCCTCACACTCAGATCCTGATATGCTTGCTTCATCATGGAAGTCCGAGTCATGGTCCACGTCACTCACCTCACTACCTGCAGGTGGGTCTGATAATTCACTGGTGAGCTCCTCATCTGTAGAGTCTGCCAGGCGTTAGTGTAAGTCCTCAACATATCAAAAGCAAACACCTACCATCCCCGGCACCAAAATCCTCATAGCCTGCACCCAAATCGCCAGGATCATCACACTATCCAGCCAGAATAAGCCAGTCTCACAACGTTAATCCCACAAAACTCGCCAGCTCCCCTTCTTTGCATTGGAAGTCACTCTCACGCTGCATATCAATGTCCACTCCACCCATTTGCTCCTTGTGCTCATCCGATGGGTCAATGCGGCTTCTATCGCTACGAGACGTGCTGTGCAGATGTTTCCGAGGATGTTCAGCACTGGACGCCATGGACGCAACATCCTCGCTGGATGCCAATGTTTCTCTGTTGCCTCCTTCCTCCATGTTTGTTCGGGGAGGCACGAAGTCAGGAACAACGTGGTCAGGCACTCGATAAGCTGCATGCTTGTACCACGTTGAGACTGCGACTTCTTTGTGGCCACGGCAGTACCTCTGGCATGTACATATCTTGTGCTTGGTCGTGTCCAGAGCCCCAGGCATCTGCAGAGGTGAGTGTAATAAGCACATGATCTACCCAGCGCCAGTGTCCACGTATCCAAAAGTGCATACAGCATTGACATTCTAATATATGTGTCAACGCCGTTCTTTTACATTGTACAGATGCAAATTGGCTCTAGCTCTAGCTAACACTTGTGCATATCAACGCATGCATGTGTTGCAATATGTTCAATCGCAGATTTTTTCAGACTGAGTTATATAAGATAACAAATAAAGCAGAATTGGTTATATGTGGGCATATCTACGCATACAAACTCAGACCCGATCTGCCCTGCACAGGGGAGGTTTTCACTGGGCTTTAACTACTGTTGCCATCCCTCATGCATCCATGGACCACCAGCGCTAAGTAGGGCTCTCGGAGTCACGATGATGGGGGTGACACGTGACTTCAATGCCGCCAGCACCACCAGCATCTACGATGTTACCTATCTAGTGCAGTAGTCACCAGGCGTGCTTATCAAGGTGAGCTGCCATCGCAATCTTTGAGAATGACGCTGAGGCCTGGATCAAGGCCAGCTCGCTGCTGTGCACCCCACTGACCCTATCTGCACTGGAACCAACCTCTCGTCAACGACTGGGTCACACATGCCGTGGCATGCTCCATCCACGCAACATGCACAAGTGTTGTGAGAGTGACACTGGTGCCTGGATTGTGGCCATTCACGCTGCCCCCGCTGGCCATGAAGACCTTCTCGCAGTGGCCACCCATCGAGTGTGACGCCATGCGGCGTTCGACACTGTCACCACTGATTTCAGTTGGGTCATGTGAGCCTATGATGTAGACAAGGCAACATTCTCACGAAAATGTCACCCTTGTCTACGTCATTGTAACTGGGCAATCATACCTGGTTGCAATCTCACATGACTCATATCCAGAGCTCCACAGTCTTCTGGAGGAGGCTGCTCCACTAGCCTAGTATGGGTGTGTAGTATGGGTGTGGTGAGCGAAGCTGTGAGTACTGAGACGGCATATGCTGACAGTCCTGAACAGGATAATGATGTTGGTGTGTTGAGCGCAACATATTTCTCGCCAGGTGTGTTGATAGTGTCTATGGCCTTCTTTATCCTTGTGCTTATCGTGACACAGGTCTGGCGATGAACCTTGACCTCTGTCAAGTGATTGTGGAGCGCACAATGCCCCCTATATTCTCGTGCATGGACTTGTCACACCAGATGATGTCGAAAAATTATTTGAACTGTGTGTGTGGGCATTTCTAAAATACTCTTGACTCTGAGGCAGAATAACTTTCTACTTGCATTCTGTGAGCACTTGAATGCAAGTAGATAACAGAAAGTTATACATGATGTTAATACATTTATAGCCTTTCATCTCTCTCTTGCCTGCAGGACTCATTGAGAGCCATGCTACAATCTTTGATTTTGTATGGGCTGAGCTGCCAAGGAAATCTTGCCATTGGACAGGTCTGGGGGTGGGTGGATCGAATGGAGGAGTGCTGTGTGAAAAGCTGAGGTTGGAGGAGCATATCAGGTGAACCAGATGAAGGAAGAGCAAGGGGAACATATCAGACTGTTTGAAGGTTTGCTGTAACTTGAATGTGGTAAGTGACAGAATGTTCAACACGAATAGTTCACTTACATTGGACGCTCAATAGCCTGGACTTAATGATCATAGAGGTTAATGGGGTCGTAGAATCTAATGTAAGATGTAGTTGGGGTGGGAGTGATACATAAAGTTGGAAGGGAAGGGTGGCAAACAGATTTAGGTGATACCTACGACTGAATGTGAGTAAATATTCATGGACAATTAAAAACAAACTTAGGAAGATTAGACAGGCTATTTGAAGGTCCACCAAGAACACCTGCCAGTGGAGAGCTGAAGTGGAGGATGAGTTCGACTCAGGATACTGGCAGCCTGTAGATTTGAATTGAGGTAGGTCAATGGATGAACCCAAAGATGGACTTACATCGAGCCATGGCCTCACCATGTACAGATGCAAGAGAGATGGCCCTCTCACATAGCGATCATGGGCTATCGAAGTGGACATATCGGCAAATCTTTTGAGAGAAGGTGAGCTGAATCGGTTGATACTTACTTCTTATGAACTCACTGCATGCACAGGGTCAGTGAGAAGAGATATGGAGGCACTCGACCACTGGAAATCAATAACTTATGAGGCACATTGTGCTTATGTAAAGCTCGACTCAACACACTGACTCGACTCCAACATCAATGCTAGTTACTGGGGGCAAGTAAGGAATTCTTGCTTCCCTACCCTGTCTAATGATTGCATGTTACTTAGATCAAACAAAGGTAAGTGATGTAAATGAAAGTGAGGAGCCGGCACCAATTACTTAGTGCTGGCCAGCTTGAATCAAGGATGGATTCAATAGTCAATAGTTTGGAATCCTTCTCGGTTTTACTATGTAAACATGGTGAAATAATTGTTGATCATGATGTATATGTAAGCCTTTTCGCAGATTTCAATGTGCTAGTACTGGCTTGACTTGTGTCCAAAGCAACACAACAGGCAGGAGAACTTGTTCAGTGAGGGAACCGAGCTTTGTGTTTGCTAATCTCTGATTAAATATCTGAAGTGAACTGGCTGTCTAGTTGCATGTGGTAATGCATCATCTGATTAGTTGCATGTGAGCCTATGACGTAGACAAGGGCTACATATCATTCAATTGTCGCCTTTCTCTATGTTATAACCACACAATTATACAAATAAGTGAGCCACATGGAGGTCTTGTGATGCACGCTAACATAAGGACTGTAGCAGGGTGTGGAGGGAAGGGAAAGAAGGAGTCTTGAGATAGATCTCAGGATGTTCAGCCCAGGGTGGTGTCAGAAACACATACCAAGGTCAGCAATGACTTTGTCAAAATGGAAAGAAGCGACTCACCTACAATGTTATCCATAGTCCTCATGGGCATTACATCATTTACATGTATGCAGGCTAGAAAAAAAATATATAAGTAATAAAATAAAGAAGACAAGGCTTTGACAAAACTATCAGTGCAATACGAAAAAGGGGGTATAGAGGATGACTATTTGACTAAAGTCAATAGACCGACTATCCTCATAATTAGACGAAAGGCAAATAATGGCCAATATGGCAAATAAATGCCCACATATCAAATAGTTAAAGCTACTTTGGTTTACCACCTCCTATGTGGACATAAAAAACAAACCGTTGACTGAAAAGTGTATATTATGGGTGCATATGGGCCACAAAATTTGGTGCCACATGGACTAGCTGAATGTCAATTTTAAAATCAAAAAACCCACCACATTATCCCATATAAAAATACTACAAAAAATAACTGTAACTAGTAACTACTATTGGAATACAATCTGTAACTAAACATAACTTTAAAGACACAACAGACCTCTAAAAACACCGTGGGAATTCGGCGCCAGAAAGGTAAGAAATTTGGAAATGTTCAAAAATTTGCAGTAAAGTTGCGCACGAACGATTCTAATTCCGCTAACGCTACGTAGGGAATTGTAATTGACAGTTTTCCAGCACAATGTTGACTTGCTTCATGAGGCAGGTTCTATACTATATGTTGTAGCTCAGGGCTTAGCATTAGATGCCCTTCGAGGATCTTTCACTCTTGCTCTGGAAGTTTTTCTTTTGTTATCTTCATTCATCTTTGGAGAACCCAAAGTATCCATGGAATAAAAGTGATGGAGGGGTTGCTTGGTGTCATTTGCGTACTGATCTGATCCCAACATATTGTATTTATCCCTATGTGCATTAGGGCCTACAATGACAGATATATTATGGAACCTTGCTTGGTTCAGTTTGACCTTGTTTGTTGATCACCCACCAACTAAAGTTTTCAAAAGAGATATATCTGCAGCAGTGCAGGCTTTGTATCTCATATTTTGCATGGCTCTCTGCAATTTTCCATCTTCAGGACTTTGTGTTTTTTGTCTCATGTTCTCCCTCAAGATAACAACAGTTGTGAATTGATGCCATGCAGCCTTTCCAATAGTTGCCTCTTGTATCTCATTAGTAACACCTTGCAATTTATTAGTCCCAATTGAACCACTGTATAATGTATATTGAGAAATGGGTGGCAGTTGTGCAAAATCACCCGCAAGGATTATGTTCATTCCACCAAATGCCTCAGTATGGCAGTTCAATGCATAACATAATTGCTTGCCAATTGTATATAAATCTGTGGCACCTAACATAGAGACTTCATCCAACAATATATAATCTGTACCATTCAGTCTGACCTTCACTTCACTGAGTACCATCATATTTACTTTGCTTGA
>MU134448.1:149972-171201 GCA_015039355.1 Ramaria rubella | reverse complement strand
TTATATTTCATACGTGGTGATAAACCACATATCAATGGTTTGGACATTTTGGATTCAATGTCAGGTCGACTGCATTCTTTAAGTGAAATTAATGGCTGAGGGTATAGTAAAGTATGTTTGGTTGGAGCTAGGGCCCTCCCCCATGATTTCTCCATGGCATCAGTGTGTATATTTTTACGAGCCACAGGCCATTCTGCATGCTCGGGGGCAATGTCATGCATTGTGCGATGAACTAGGAGCCACCTGACCCATGATTGTGCGTTGACTTTAAGAGAAGAGCGAACATTGAAGGAGAAGGCTTGGGGTTGTGGCATGATGGTTATTGTCAAGTTTTGGTATGAAAAACTCAAAGTCCCAATGGAGACAGATTTGACTTATAATTAGTAAGTACTGCTGACCACAAGGCTGACTCAGTTATTGTTTCTCGACAATTTTTTACATGGACAGTTGCCTAATAAATTGCTATATCATCACCATTTATAATTCTGCAGCCAATTCAGGTAGAATGAATGGCAGAGCTGAAGAAAATACATATACACTGATTTCCAGTTCAAAAATAGTATACAACACTAACAAACCCATTTTGGGCATGAATCACGAAGTAGATTAACGATCCAAGAACCAACACATTGCACATTGAATGATATAGTATCAGATGTACTTGATGTGAGAGAGGAATAAAACAGTCCGCTGGTGAACACCACGCAAACAGGGGTCTCCAACACTGGATCATCTGTCAGCTGGGGAAGACTGGACAAGTTCTTCCAAGTCACTTTTCCCCCATGAGGAGCAGAGTATATGGGAACTGAAAAACAATTTTGAGATATATGGGTATTAGAGCACTACACTTACTATGTTCATTTGCAAAATAACTCTCCTTCCAATTCGTGGTGTTGGAAGTCTGGAATGAGTTATGTTTGGAGGACACACCCCTCCTTGGGGATGGTAGACCCTCAATTTTTGGTTGTTGTGCAGCTCCGGTCCTGCTGGAGTCTAATGAAAATATAAATCCTATAATCAGGGGGAAACTGAGACCATACCAAGAGCAATGGTCCCAAAGACAACTCCTTGCGAGAATGTGGGAAATACCAGCTTGATATTGCCTGTTACCAAAGACAACATAGATGTCGCATGCTCCCATTCTGTCTGGATAGTTACAATTGAAATGCTTGACCTTATCTTGGGCTTGATAAAATTGCCATCTGTTGCCTTATTCTTCAAGCTGCTGCTGATGACTTGACCAAACATAAGCCCAGCAGCAAGCGTATCTGTACCTCTGAAACATAAGTGCAACTTGGGTTTGGTTTTTGGGTTTTTGGATGCCACCCATTGAAACAAAGTGGGGGGGTTCCAAGACAAGCTGATTATGTTACGTCCCATGATGTTAGACTTGATGACTTTATTCCATATTCTGCATGAACCTAATGAGCTGTTTGCAAAAAAAAAAAAAAGCATCAAAATTAGAGCCACAGACCCAGCATCAAGGCTCCCTCGGCCTAAGAATGTCGACCATTCTATGTGTGCAAAAGCTTCGACATCACCTGTGATGCTATATTCAAGACTACAGGTGAATGTCAGCTTCATTAATTGAGACATAAACAATCCTAACTCACTTGGGTAAGTTTATAGCATCCACATGTGTTTTCTTCAACTCAGCATTGACCCCTGGGTGCACCTCATTTTCACACACTCCACATAGTTCTTCTTCTTTGTCACTCCAGAGATCCAAGGCCCTCTCTAATGCAGTCCTATAATTTTTAATGAACTAAGATGTCAAGAGAACAATCAAAGCAAAAGGACATACAAAATGACTTCAGTTTTGGTGTAATCAATCCTAAAAATTTCATGAGTAATTCACACCCCTTCACAATGGTCCAATAATGCTCACACAGAAGGGAGAAGATCTTCATGATACACAATATGTTCTTCGCCCTCAATTGCAGGTGTCAATTTGTCTCCTCTGGTAATGTAAGTACCCATAAGTTATCACATTTACAAAAGAATGTTTACCTTTAAGTTCAACAGAAATTCATTAAATAAGCTGTTATATGTATGTCAAAACAGGGCATATGATCACAAACCTAGACAATGATTTGTTAGCACCCGACAGTGTTCTGCATGAAATTAGAAAAGTAAATGCAAGGTTGACCCATGTACTCACCCTGAAGACATTTTTTTTGGGAGGGCTAGAGGAATGTCGTCAGGATCTTTCTCCTTTTTAACCATGGGTCCTCTGTATGCCATTAATTAAACAACAAAAAATATGATGTAACCTATCAAAATCACTTGGATGAGCTGGATACTTTCCTACCAGAAGATTTGAAGTTCCTATTGATATTCAGCAGCTTTTTTGGAGATCACACAGAACCTTACCTGACTGCGTCAAGAGCTTGGAGGGGTCCCACTGACCCCCCAACTGGTATTTTGTTGACATCAGTGAAATTTGCATCATTCTCTTCAAATTCCACTAAGTCTTCATTGGCCTCAGCATCTTCTTTCTCCTCATCCTTGTCCTCTTCTGCAAATTCCTCCTCATCAGCTTCACTTTCATTGCCATCATCATCTTCAGCTTCATCATCAATGAAAATGGCTGCTGACACCTTCTTTTTCCCTTCCCTTTTCCCTATATAATTGTTAATAAAGACCAATATCGTTCAGCACTTGTGACATGCCTGGGCAATTAAAGAACTAAAGTTACAGATAATCAATTTTTACAACGGTCTAATTCATTCTTGTCCACTCACAGTGAATCAACATTTGGGCCAATCTTGTGACCTGCCACGACCCCTTTGGACATATTGACCTTGGCCCTAAATAGTGGGTGTATTATTGACCATCTGTATAGGCTCATATGAAGCAAAATTACCTTGTCAAGGGGACAGATGGTGTTGTTTCCAGAGTAGTGCTCTTAGTACGACTCAATTTTGCACTAGATAAATAGTTAAGAACAAACATTAATGCTTCATAAGTGACTCACGGAGAAGACACCTCCTCATCAGAATCAGGCATGAGGATAGCAGATTCCCTCTTCCGCTTATTCACAAGTGTCTCAGGAAGAGAAAGCCTAGCACAGGGTCAGACAAGCCAAGGGTGCAATAAATAGAGATGTACGAGAAAACCTTCTTGTCTCTGATACAGCATGTCAGATGAGGTACAGTACCTAAATAATCACATACTTCGCTGGTGTGGACAGCTCAATACTCAATTAAAGATATAAGATTAGAATAAACACTGTTATGATGGGGGAAAAAAGTACCCTTGTAGTAGCATACTTGGAGTACTGCATCATGATAAGAAATATATAGGGCCCATTTTGTCAGAAAACATACAGAGGGCTGGCCCTTGATGAAACCTCCACTACTTGAATCTCTGAAGAGTCAGATTCGCTCATTACTGTGGCTTTGCTTACACTCTTCTTCTTGGATGATCTAGTGTGGCCCGTGAATAAATGGGCATATGAGTACGAGATTACACAATGACAGATAAGACTTTCTTTATTGCAATCTTCTTGGTAGGAGCCTTTTTGGCTGGAGTTTTGCGTGAGCTAGATGCCATCCTGGAAATGGGGGATTAACACAGCAGAAAGATGAGTGAATTCCCTCCTCACTATATGAGAAAACTGATATCTTACCTGATGGTTTATGGGGAAAGCCCAGGTGATTTGTGGAGTAAAAATGTCATTACTGTCATTCAATAGTGATTCTGACAAGTAACAGTCTGTCCACTGATGCACTGCTGTGCCCAGAAAAGAAAATACACTGGGCATTGGGACACTAATCAATACATTGCACATGGTCAGTCAGTGAGAAGAGAAAGCTTGGCATATTCCCAATGGGTAGAACCTTAAAAACAGTATGTTGTATTTCATCTCGTGCTGTAACTTCAAGCATCTGACCTCCTTCTCATCAAGGGTCATTTGAGTACGTATGTGATGACCCATAAAATGTCACTGTCATTTCAGTAGTCAGATAGAGACAGAGATGCATAATAGGTGGTGAGAAGGCACAAGCTGTGTGGAGCATACCTAACTTTTGACATAGACCTGAATCATCTGACATGCAACATGAATTGGTTGCAGGGATAAAGGAAAACCAAGCTGTCAAATTAAGCATTGAGTCTAATTAGCTTCAATATGCAGGGTTAATCAATGGAGGCTGTCATCACCTGAAAAAATGTTTAACACAATTTGTGGTGACCTGGGCCCTCCTCCACATGGTAATATAGCTCGGCTTGCAATAGGCAGCATGGCTGAGCATACCTGGACTAATTGTGCAGTGTCAATTAGAAGGGCTGATGACTGTTGCAATTACATGTCATGGGGTATCGCTCAGATAGAAAATAATTTCAGTGCAAAATATGGAGTTTTTACTTATCTTTGGCATATAAATACATATGATGAGAAAGCCTTGTGTTAATAAACAGTGAAACTAAGCTGTAAGTCATGCACGACAAATTGGCAGAGATAATTGAGAGTGAATTATTCTGTATGGGTATGTACTTACATGGTTGAATTGAGCTAATCCTTAACATATAGAAAAAACATTTTCCAATTACGAAGCAGAGCCAACTACTCACAATGGTGACATATGGTTGAAATCCCTTGTAAGGCTGCTTAAACATGCCTGAGAGTTTGCTTACCATCGTCATCAGGACCCTCTGCATCTTATCACACATGGGTGGTTGATGAAGAACTATGATAAACCTCTGATGATGATGCTCATCCATCAGCATGGTGGGGATGCTGGGATAGAAGTAGGATTTAAATTGCAAGGGATTTTAGTCGACAAGAAACCACCCCCAGTGCATGCGTAGGTGGCCATGTGTTTCAAATCCTCATATCTGACCTCACACAGTTTGGAAAAAAATACCCGTGGCATGCGTCAATACGTCACTATCACAGGTCTTGGTCAGCTTGGCTTCCAAAACAGTGTCAAAGTGATATATGCCTTGCATGATCTATATGGGAAACATTTGAAAGAAGGCGTGATAGAAGAATGGGCATCTGCTACTTACCAAAGCTACTCAGCTGCCTCTTTCTCCTGCTGCTATCTGTCCCCAAAGTCTCATGGTGATGCAGTAGCTATCAACAAGTTGGTGGACCCTCTGGGACTTCTTGAGAAGTGTGATGACCAGCTGGTTTACAACAACACTAATGTTGTTAATTACTACAGTCGCAGTGTGGCTCCTGATGATGGGGATAATCCAAGGTAAATTATCATACTATAACCTCATATCTTGGATGTGTCACTCACTTCACACCAAGTGAATTTATGTATGAAGACATAGACCCTTCTATATTCTGTCTGGGGCACATTGTTGAGCTGCAAGTAGCATTTTACCTTCAGCCAAGCAGGACCAAGGGCCATTGGTTTTTTGACCCAACCTTATGCTCCATCAGCTTGATAGATACCAGCATAAACCAGGTGAGTTTCACCTGAGGAACTAGATGATGCAAAGTTGATATGGGCAGGCCTTGCTTAAAATTAAGATCGATAAAGGACTCAATCACAAGACTCACCTTCATCCACCTTGTAGCCTGAAGTGTGTATCAGGGATCCCTACACTTGAAGACAAACCTGTGGAGCTTGCATGCAAAAAGCTGCACAAGTTAGCTGTCAGTGAAGTCACCCCAGAAATGGAAGCAGGTGATGACAATAGCCACATGGAAATAGATGGAAATACCAAGGCAGCCAGGGTAGGATAAGCCAGGTTGTTGAACATATATTTTGCGAAAGTATACAATTGCAAATATATATTTAGGTTGCAATAGTTATTAGTTCATCATTGGTAAGGGAGGTCTCAGTGCTGGGGCGACACAGCACACCCTGGAGCATCATTGTATGTGTTATTAATCCATGTGTCATCCTGGTCATGGTGAGCCACTTCCTGCACCACAAGTTTTGGGAATGACACCGTGGATACATTCAGTGAGGATGCAGAATATGCCACCTTGTATCTTCCTACATAACATTATGGTAAACCTGATTAGCAAGTGGAGGCCTCTACCACTGTAGGTGGCGACATCACACGCACACAAGTAAGTGATAGAGGCCCGAGTATCTGGGTGAGACAACATGCTCTTGTACACCACAGGTGATGACAACATACATGCCATGATGATGAGTCATTTCATGTCACCCAGATACTCTGAAATGATGCCAAATACACAGTATCTAGTGAAGATGCACATTCTATCTTTGTTATGCGACTCTGGACACACCTTCATGGCCAATCATCACATTGACTCCACACCAAATTAGTCTCTTGAGGACTGATGTCTGTCATGAATGATAAACTGAGAAAGGAATGCAAAGAACTTGTATGAGCCAGTGTACAGATTTAGTACTAGATCACTTATGGTTTTGGGAGGGTCTCAAGACTAGGCTCATTTACTCTTCTGTACCTGCCATCAAGTCTAATTCACAACCCATCCAAGTTCCAGGCCACTCACCAGATAGATATTATGTGCTTGTAGCATGGATGGCGACATATCTTGCAAGTTGCAGATGTAGTCGGTCATTGAAACATTGACTGGTCACGTGAGTAGGAAGTCACAACCATTTGCTGACTATGCAAGAGCGTACACTCTTGCGTAGTCAGAAAAAATCCACTACCTTTGCTGATGTACGCAAGAGCATATGCTCTTGCGTACACCACAAGCCCAACTGGTGGAGTCGCCACCACCGCCCCACATGGTGACGAAGCATGGAGACTGCCACCGGCGACGAGGGACTATACAAAAGACAAGATCCCATTGGGAGCGTGACACCAGGTCAACTCAACACTACCACCTTCACCGTGACGCCCCACTCCATCGCAACAACACACACACCCATGCGTGGGGCTGCAGCGCAGGAAGCAGACTGCAGGCCCCATGGATGCCCCACCGCCTGCTGTCCGCATGTCCTAGCAGTGTGCAAACATGCTCGACATACACGTGGCGCCACCACATACCCCAGGTGGCAGTCCCAGGCTGCACACCTACACACCGCCATCCCATGCGTCCCAGACCACCCAGCTGACGTCCATACCGCCGTGCACTGGACGCCACCGCAGCACCCCTCCGCTCCGTCTGCATACCCCTGCCCCCCTCTGCATCCTCATGGCCCCCTCTGCGCACCCCAGCCGCCCTTGTACCACCCTCTGTGCCTTTTGGGAACTGCCACCGCCCTCTTGGCCCTCTTTGCGCTGTCTGGCCTCCCTCCGCGCCATCTGTCCATCCCTGCTGCCTGCCCAGCCCCTTCCACACACTCTCACTGGCCTCCTGGCCTCCTCGGCTCCTGCTGCGCACCCCCACTACGCCTTTCCTAGCCCCCTCTGCGCACCCCAGCCGCTGTCTTAGCACCCTCGTGCATGCGTGCCACCACCGCTGCCCGACCTCGCCCCCTCTAGCCCCTGCACCTGCCCCCATCCTGCACACCCTATGTACTCACCCTCAGCACGCCCTCCTGCGCCCCCTCCCTCAGCCTTGTGTCCTACCCACACTGCCCTCCTCGGCCACACCACCCTATGTGTACTCCCGCCGCCCTCTCGGCACCCTGCACACCCTCTGCGCACCTTCACCGCCCTCCTGACCTCCTCCGCACCTTCTGCTCACACTCACCGCCCTCCTGGCCCATTGGCACTTTGTGTGCACCACTCCACCCCCCTAGACCCCTCTGTGTTCCCCTGTGGATGGTGAAATTCAGGGGATCTCAATTTTTAGTTAGGAAGATGACTACAATTTGTATATTACTGCCTACCAATATTACCAAATTATTACAGAAATGTCTGGCAGGAGAGTAGGGAAGATGAGAGATCTGAAGAGGGCATGGACTTTGTTGCGCAAAGCGATTGTGGACAGCAATGCAGTCACATGACCATAATCCCAATAGGATTCCTTGAGATACCAACATGACAAATATAGCAACTAACAGAAAAATAAAATAAAAGGACTTAGGAAGTTAGAGAAGAGGTCCAGGGTAACACCCAGATAAAATTGGATATTCTGTGTCAGAGGTGCCTATGAACTGAGCAGAATAAAAGTGCCCAAAAAAATGGTCATTCCCAGTAGCCCATTGGGACCCCAAAACCATCCTGAAATCCGAAAAGAGATGGGTTTCGTAGTCTGGTTGTAGGGTTTTCTTACATAAACTGTGTGGACAAAATTTCATAATCCTGGGGATGATCTTTGCAAAGGGCAAAATGGCCAACTATAACAGCCGATTCTTTCCTTCGTAAACTCAGGGAATTGGAAATGTAAAGCTTGTTTTCCCAGGTGTCAATTCCCAGAAACACATGTTGATGAGGAAGGCCATCTTAATATGAAGAAGATGGAACCTATGATCAACACTTTCAATTCTATGTTAACTTATCTTCTGCAGTGTAATTCAGACGTCACCAGTCTGTTATCAGGAACTTCGATCAAAGCTGTAATTGCCTATGTGACAGACTATGTCACCAAATCCCCCCTAAAGACTTATAATATTTTTGAAACGATACATGACATGTTTGACAGGAAGACCGTGATGCTCAATGGTGACAAAACACGTCAGGGCAAGGCTCGAAGCTTGCTCACAAAAATTGTCAATGGGCTAACCACCAAAATGCAGATAGGTAGCCCTATGGCTGCTGCGTATGTGTTGGGGCTGCCTGATCATTATGCTAGTCATGATTTTAAACCCTGCCATTGGCGGCCATATGTCAAGGAAGTTTTGAGCTCTTGGCCTAATCGTGATGAACTTGGGGAAAATGAGGTGCAAGAGGAAAAGGTTTTACTACGGAAAGTCAAAGGAGAGTATGTTGCATTCAGTGCTGTTTTAGATTACACCCACAGGCCATATTGTCCGGATCATTTGAGCTTGTATGACTGGTTTCGACTTTGTGAGAAGCAAAGGGTTAAAGGAGATCCAAAAAAATGAAGAGAACCTGAAGAACCCGAAGAAAAATGTTGTTTTGAATCTGACGACGAGCATTCAGAAGACGAGTCAGAAGACAAATGTGTTTGAAAAGAGGGGACATCACCACAGAAGAACAAAAGAAAGCACAAAGAACACAGTACTGACCTCTTACAATTCCTACCTGGTCACCCTTATCTCGACAAGTATCAGGTCAAAATGCTTCAAGAAAAAGATTCAAAGGTACCCAATTTTTTAGGAGGTCCTTTGCCAAGAAATGATTCTGGAACTTATGAATATTACTGCATGACCATGTTAACATTGTTCAAACCCTGGAGGGGGGGAGAACAACTGAAGGAAGAGGGGCAAACATGGAAACAAGGTTTCGAAACACATACCTTCACTCCACGTCAGTTGGAAGTCATGAAATTTTTTAATATATGGTATGAATGCCTAGATGCTAAATATGTTTATAGTGTGCAAATGAAGGCAGATGCTTCCTTAACCACGGATTTTGAGATTGATGGTGGTAACAATGAATGGCATCGAGAAAAAGACATGATGACCCAGCTAGAAGATTATATGGACACCGACATGTTGGTGCATGAATTAAAAACACCTTCGAAACAAACACTTAAAAGGCTAGAAGACATGAAAAAGACATAACAACACATGGAAATTGCAGGAGGGTTCTCTGGAGACCCTGTAAGATGCATATCAGTCTCCCTTGCATCACCTCTGTTGCAAGGGGTGGTAGATTCCAATACCAAAATTCAGTGGAAACATTTGCTAGAAGATAAGCGTCAGCAGGTGCTGAACAAAGATGACTTTAGCACAGCAGCTACCTCAGGACAAAAAAACTCTAATCAAAACGACTTTCCTCTACAAGACCATATGGCACCATTGAGAATGAGGTTTGCATTAGTGATCATGGAAAGGAACAAGTCTCAGGGAAACAAAATATTAATACCTTGATTACTGACACAATCCTCCACTTTAAGTTACGTCCAGAACAAGAACAGGCTTTCAGCATCATAGCAAATCATGCCATAAAGTCACAACAGAAGCAGCTGAAGATGTATATAGGTGGCATGGCAGGGACTGGTAAGTCGCAAGTAGTAAAAGCCTTAAGACACTTCTTCGTACAAAGAAATGAAGTACATTGATTAGAGATGGTAGCACCCACCGTAAGTGCTGCAGCTTTGATAGGTGGTTCCACATCTCATTCACTGCTGGGATTTCGAGAAAAAGAAGAAGGAAGAACTTCTGCCACTGCACTCAGTAAGGTCAAAACATGTCTATGGCATTGCAAATACATCTTACTTGATGTAGTATCCATGCTCTCATGTCAAAACCTGTATCACATTAGCAAAAGACTGGCTTTAGCATCAGACAATGTGCAGGATGCCTTCAGGGGCATCAATTTTATTTTATGTGGTGACTTTGCACAATTGCCTCCAGTAAGAGCAAAGGCCCTATATCATATGGATGTTGGAAGAAGACAAGGACATATATCAACAAAGGATCAAGAATGTGCCATAGGCAAAGCGATCTGGCACCAGTTCACCACAGTGGTGATGCTTCGGGAAAATATGAGACAACAGTCTCAATCACCTGAGGATGAGGCCTTCAGAACAGCCTTGGAGAATATGAGATATAAAGCATGCACAGAAGATGACATTACTTTGCTTTGATCCTTGGTTTCGAAGGGTAAACCTGGTGAAAGAAAGCTTGAGGAATCACGGTTTAGAAGCATTTCAGTCATAACCTCTAGAAACAGATATTGAGATACAATCAACGAGATGGGTGCCACCAAATTTCCTGAAGAAAACGGACAGAAGCTGATTGAATTTCACTCCATAGACACCTTAATACGTATGGGAGTGAGGGCTCATTTAAAAGTGGGGAAAGGAAAACATGTATCAAAAAATGAAAATGAGAGGCATAATTAATTACATCCAGTAAAACAAAGAGTCTTGTGGAACCTACCTCCAGATATAACAGGACATAAAGCAGGCAAGCTATCCCTCTGCATAGGGATGCCTGTGTTAATTAAAAAAAAACATTGCAACTGAATGCTGAGTCACAAATGGAGCAGAAGCAACTGTAGTTGGTTGGAAAAAAAACCATAAAAAAACACCAGGATAACATTGTGCCAATAGTTGAGGTGTTGTTTGTCAAACTCACCGATCCGCCCAGAACAATCTGCCTGGAAGGGCTCCTGGATAATGTTGTTCCCTTGACTAGAACGACCACAACAATAGAATGTCATTTACCTAATGGAAACATACAGTCCATTATGCGGGACCAGATTGACGTGCTGCCCAATTTTGCCATGACAGATTATGCCTCCCAGGGCAGGACCAGACCGAATAATGTGATTGACCTCACAGGATGTGACTCACATATGTCATATTCCATGTGTTTATCTTGCAGCTCTACTGTAAATGGCACAGTTATTGTGCAGGGTTTTAAACCTGAGGTAATCCAGGGAGGTGTGCCTGGATGGTTGAGACAGGAGTTCAGGGAACTTGAAATCTTGGATGAAATCACACGTCTGAAAGAAGAAGAAAGGCTGCATCCTAGTGTTCAAGGAGACTTTAGGAATGGATTATTAAAGTCCTATCGTGAATGGAAAGGTCCCAACCATGTTCCAGAACGAGGACCGCAGGCTTTGTGTTGGAGTAAAACAGATCCCTTTGACATCTTACTTGATGGAATATGTCATGAATGGAAAATTGTTGAAGGAGCTGAAACTACAACAATGAAAGATGTCCTGCCACCTGCTAAAAGGCGTTGCCTCACTGTCCCTCACGACAATGTTCTTGACGTACAACATGAAGCAGATGAATGGAACAAGAAATGAAAAAAAAACGAAGACCCTCCCTGCGGTTTTATCCCACCTGCCAAAAAAACCACAATTGTTCAACCACCATTGACTGAATGTCCTTCTAAAGTTCCTGAGGGGTTGATATGGAATGATAATTCCTGTGCATTTGATGCATTCTTTACTGTTTTGATCAATCTTTGCAAAGATCATAATGTCACACCATACCAAGTGCTGGGTGAGGGCAATGATTATTTCAAAGTGTTGATGGATTAATTTGTCAAAGTAAAAGCGGGCACTGCAACGTGGGAAGCAGCCAGGGACTGAACTTGAATGGTTATGGTGTCTGAAAAGGAGGGGAGACATGCATTTGGCTTCTGCCGCACACGGATAGCAGCAGTAACAGACCTCATGGAGGCCATGCTCACCTTGACATCCCCAATCATGGTCACACAATGGCAGTGTTCAAAATGCCATGGTGTTGTAGCTGAACGTGAGGCCCATTCTTTGGTTCAGCATTGCATGCCTCAGTTATGGAAGGAACATGCGTTCAGTATGGACCTAAACATTGCAGAACTGTGGGGTCGCACACAGCACTGGTTCAACATGAGTCTCTGCAACAAACAGAAGAAAACCTGCAGAAGGTGTAGGAAACAGATGGGGGAAGGAACATACCAGTATATCACAGCACCTAAGCTGATTATTTCCCAAGAAAGAATAGACAGACATCTGGAAGTCAGAACATTAGAACAGGGAACACTCACACTTTGACTGGCTGGGGTTATATACTTTGGCGGTGAGCACTTCACGGCTTGAATAGTTGATTATGGAATGAAAGTGTGGTATCATGATGGGATTACCACGAAAAGGTCTTGTACATATGAAGGAGATCTAAGTTCCCTGTCAGATCAAGAAATGTGGTTTAAGGAAGGCAGAAGAGTGTCTTCTCTTATTTTTTCTCATGTTTGATCAGATGGCATTGTTGGTTTACTTTTGGAAATGGATCCAAAAGACAGTGGGTAGCGGTGTCGTCGTTGCACGGCTACTTACACTGGTGTTCGGCTCAGTGTGCTTTGCTATCAGCAGCAACAAAGGTAGAACAAGGACGAAGATGAGGACATAACAGTGACGATGATGATGCCGTAATACGCTGACATAAGCGTGGACAAGATACAACAGCAAATGTCATGTGATTGACAAAGCTGACCTTGACGTAGACATAGCAGTAGTAGACGTAGCAGTAGACTTAGACTTGAGACTTAGACGAGTGAATCCAACTGATAGAGGTGAATTGGGGTACACTAAGGCGAAACAGGCCTACCTAGACTTGGACTTGGACGAGTGAATCCCACTGAAAGAAGTGAATTGGGGTACACTAAAGTGAAAAAGGACTTATATACATGAGCAGAACAAAAAACGATGTGAGTATACCATACAACGATGTCATTGACAGCAGACAGGAGAAATGACTAACGGCGAGAGCAGAAAACCAAAATAGGAAGGTGGTTTGTAATGCGATGGAGAAATGAGTCAGGTGGTCGAAGAAATGAAGGGAAATGTGGCAGTGAATTTGAAATAGAAGCCAGAAATAGAATAGAAGTGAGTCACAAACAATGGACCATGTGGAACAATTGGAAATAGAAGTACAGCCAAGAAGCGAGTGAGTCAGGTGATGAAAATGAGTCATAACCGTCCAATAGGATTCCAGTTGCTTGTCAAATATCTCCAAAGATGAGTAAGTGAGTCATGTGGCTTGATGACAACTCAGAAACATGTGAACCAATCACGACACTTGGATACAAATTTCCTCCAGAGAGGGAATGAAGACGAGGCCTGCTTGATGAAGTCCTTAGGCACATAACCGTAGCAAATCTCTGTTCCTGGACCAAACTCTTTGATATCCCAGTATTTCCTGAGTATGATACGATGCCAACCATTCACTGGTTTGTAGTTTGGGTCAAAGCTGATGACGTGGAAGGGAGCATGGAAGACAGGGTCGAATATCCAAATGCAATCATGAATGCAATAAGGAGGATAGGAGGGGAATGTTCGGTATGGGCCTTCAAGAGATTCGACATATAGAGGATAGTACCAATGATGTGCGACTTGTGGAGATGCACTGGACAAGGGGAGAACGTCAACTAGGAAGTTCAATGGGTGGTCCAACGTGTATGTCTGGCTTGGCAGTCATCTGAAATGAATCATGGGATGTGGTGGCGGCAATGCTGGATGGCATATCGAAAATAGAATTGATGGAGATGGAACAAGTGTGGAGATGATGTATCTGGCAGACTGGGGGTAGCACAGCAGATGATGGTCTGGCAAAAGCTGATGATGATAGGCGCGTGTGCAGCGAGCATCTGTTGTAGTGTAGTAGGTGCTGTCGAGTATCATGCTTGTCATCCACCCATCTCTGAAAATTTGACTGTCCCAGTCAACTATCATCGTCAGAAGAATCATCTAAATCATCCAAATGAAGCTTATCGGGAGCAAGGGGATGCCATCTCTTGAGACATAGGGAAGTAGACGAAAGGCTGTGATGCCTCTTTTTGAAACAGTTCCATCAAGTTCCTTTAATATGTAAGATCCACCTGTGGTTCTTCGAACAACTTCAAATGGTCCTAGATATCTTGGTTTCGTCTTCCTGTCTAGTTCATCTTCGACTCTTGAATTCCTAACCAAAACTAGATCTCCTGGTTTGTATTCACTGTGCCATAGACGTCGCCAATACTTCTTTTCAAATTCGGCTTTGTTTTTGAGTTGAGATTGATAGAGTGTGTCTGCTGCTTTGTTGGTGTCATCTGAATGTTTAGAGAGTTGTCAAATACGGAGTGCAAGGAGGTCTTCAGTAGTGAGATGGGGCTTGAAACCGGAAACAAGATATGTCGCTTCAAGGAGGTCGAGGGGGAGGATGGGATCAACACCATATAGAAGATAGTAAGGAGAGAATCCTGTTGCTCTTCTAACTGTAACACAGTCAGCAAAGAATGCATGATGAACATGATCTGGCCATTTCGATATTTTGCCTTCGCAAGCTTTGATGAGTGCTTCTCAAATTGTAAAGTGTCCTCTTTCTACAACTCCATTTGCTTGAGAATTATAAGGCTAAATGTGAATCTGAGGAATGCCATATCGTCAAAGAAGTTCATGAGTAGCGCCTTTTAGTTCTGGACCATTGTCAGTAATGATTTCTCTGATTGCTCCATAATGGCAGATGAGTTCTTCAAAGATGAATTGAGAAACTGCACGAGCTGTAGCATTCTTGAGTTTTCGTCCTTCTGCAGCACCTGAAAGATCGTCACAAGCTGCTACAATATACCGATAACCTTGAGCTCTTGGCATAAGCATAATGTCGAGATAAATCTTGGAGAATAGAGTCACAGGGGTAGAAATAGTGATAGGAATGTGAACTTTCTACGTTGAATGAATTTGGCAAGGGTGGCATGAATGGACAATATCGTTTGACATCAGTGAAGTAAGAAGGCCACCAAAAGCGAAGAGAAATAGTCTTAGCAGTAGAGTAGATTCCCTGATGACCAAGTTTGTCATGAGCAAGTTCTAGAATATGATTGCGTCGAGTTCGTTCAAGTATAACTTGTAGTGGATGTCCTTTTGAGCATCTCTAAACCTTGTTATTTCTGACAAAGTATCTTCTGCCTTGATGGCAAGCATCTTTTGTAGTGTAGTAGGCGCTGTTGAGTATCATGCTTGTCAACACTTCTAAATGTGCGTAAAGGGATCTGTTGGCACTCACCTCTTTCGTCCCCTTGATGTAATATTAACCTAAGTGCTGCTGCCACCTTTGTCCTCCTTGCCACACGACACGCCACACGACATAATAAGCCAGCGCAGCCAAACCACATCAATACCCCACATACAGGTTCCATCCCACCTACTCCTCAGCTCTCACTCTCACCACCCAACAATGTGTCTGACCGCCAAGTTGACAATGCCTTTTTAGGACTCAATGCGCATCCAGTTCTGATATTAAAATCAAATTAAATGTGTGAAATCACAATCCATTTGCAGATAAATTACCCTTAGAAATATTCTCACACCATATTTTCATCACCTGTATGTGCTAGTTAATGTATGTTATTTCCACTCAATTGAGACATAAATCAGTCTAGAGCATGCCTTTCTTTGCACGTTGTATGCCAGGTCTGGCTTGTGTGCTGTTTTTCTGCTGGGACTGGTGAGTTAAGCGTGCCTGGACTTCCCACCATGTTGAGGGGGTGCTGCTGACCATCCAAGAGGTTAAGTATATATGTATAACTGAGTAGAACGGACCTGACTCACTAGTTGCGACAGTAGCCATGACAGGAAATGTCCAGGTAGGTTGGATATTGACCTGAGCACTGTACTGTCTGAAGATCTTATGGCTGAGTCTGAATTTTTAGTGGTACTTAATAAATTCCAACAAAATGGATCTAGACTCACATTCTGCCTCAGTTTGCCTGTCCAAGTCCGTTCAGTCGTGAAGCTTGAAACATGAAGGTTGGTCGACCTTTTTGTGACTTGTCACAAGTCACAAAAAAGTCGAAAACCTTTCATGACATCATAGAAGGCTGTGCATCAATTGCTCCATGTCATGCACCCACCAACAGCGAGCATGGCACACATAACCATGACCAACACCCATCGACAGTGAAGGTGTCACACCCACATGAATGCAATGCAGCAGCAACCCTTCCCACGAAGATATGCCCAATATTACGACACTGAACATGCACTCAAGGCGGCGACCACACACCAAACCATGTGCCAGTGACGACACCACACACATGGAGGGGACAGTGATGAGCCTGTGCCCATCTCCACCATACACACCAGCACCAGTGGCAGTCCCAAGGCACCCCAACTGCCGCCGTATCCAGGGAGGCATGAACGCGCCCTTTGATCCCTGCAACCACCTCAACCTTGGATAAAAGTAAGATCCCTCATGCAGATCATGTTGAGGGCGCTGCTGACCATCCAAGAGGTTAAGTATATAACTGCATGAGTACATTTTCAGGGTAATAAATTCACTACCTCATTTAACTGACTTTGGACTGGTGTTGAGACAGTGATGAGACTGATTAGCCTATGCTGCTTCTGACACATACAGCATCCCTACCAGTGAGTTGCAATCAGTGTAGAAGATGGTGTCGTGTTGGGGCTATTCACCAGCCCTGACAATTCTTCTGGTGTGTACTAACTTTTATTTTCTCTTTCCAGATGCTTTCCAGACAACCAAGGCTGTGCACACCTTGAATGCAAGGCTCCACTTCAATTTTGCCTTTTTGGCCATTATACTCCTCCTGATGGTGGGTTCTGCAAGGCTTGGGTGTAACTTCTATTGAGCATGGAGTTCAACTGTCAACCATTCAACATCTAATTTTAGCATGGGTATTAACATGTATACTCAACACTTTTCAGTGAGCTTGGGGTTTCTTATCATTAGATTAGGAGGTGGTCTGTCTATGTCTATTAATATTGATTATTCCATACCTGTGGGTATACCCATACTCTCAAAAAATGGGGAGTACAGGTACAATATTTGGTGAAACATTTACATGCAAACATCCGTAAGTAGGATTATAAGTATGGGTATACCCAAGGTATACCTGCAGGTATCTGTGCGTATCTGTGAAAAATGGGGAGTATGGGTATCACTTTTGGTAAGTCAAATACATGACGATGCAGGATTTGAGAGTATGGTTATGTACTCATGAGGGGCCCTAGCAAATGCAAAGTGCAGAAGGATACCAGAACATGCAAGGGGATTATGATGGCAACCCTGAGGTCAACTATATGCAGGAACAGCTGATGTAGTGAGCCTCCACTGTAGCAAGCTGTTGGATGGTCAGGGTGAATGAGCAAGAAGCTGGTCCATAATAAGTGGTATGTGAAGGTTGAACATGATACTTGCAGCATTGCAAGAGATGAGCAGTCAACAAGAGAAAATGCAAAGACAAGGAATGTGCTCAGCACAATACCTGTCATGGATATGTGACCTTAATTCCCCACCCAGCATGTGGGCAATGGGCAGGACCCATGAGCATGTGAGCCCACTTATCATCCAGTTTCAGTGATATCACCCAATGTTCATAACCTTGCATGACATCATGCAATGGCCTGATTGGGAATCGTACCTGCCAGGTGCAAGCCATGGCCCACTTACTGCTAGTATAAGGCAGGTGACTAACTAAACACACACTGGCATAGTCCGAAACACATCCATGAAAAGAAATGCATCAAGCATGATTAAGATGACAGCTTTGGTGATATCTGTTCTTGCCTCATTAATGTGCATAGTTTTAGCCACCATATCTTGGAAGATGGCCTACACCAAGAACGTCCACAAAAATTATGTAACAGGATTGGAATCCAATCCCATTACGCAATATTGCTTATATTTGTTCTAAACAACGCCAGCCCCATTGTGTGACATACACGTGATAGTGACGTGGAGCATTCCTAGCTTCAATTCACCGCTGATTTGAAGCTCAATGACTAGGAGAATGAGGCCCAATTCCGATTGATAAGCAAGTCCTCTTTATATCTATCAATGATTCTTAAATTCAAAGTGAGAGGATATAACCATTGAAACTGTTTAGAGAATTGGTAGCTGTCGTTAACAATGCAACTTGGTTATGTAAACCACACCCCAGACATTCCATGGAAGAAAAATGAAGACCAATATACTTCAATGGAATCGTACCTGCTGAGCAGAGCTGCGGCCTGCTTCCTGCTAGTTAAAAGATAATTCCCACAGCACAATTATTTTATAATAAAAATTGGATTTTGAACAATAAAATGGACTTAACATGAAGGTCTTTATTTACCCAGTGTTCACATTGGTTTTAAGGCTTAATTCTACTGTGTACATTTTGTATTTTCATTTTCATGAAAGAAAACCATCAGATCTTGACTGCTGCTTGTTCTAGCCCATTAAAGGTCCATTTTATTGTTCTAAATCCCATTTTTACTGTTAAAATAATTGTGCTGTGGCCATTATTTCTTAATATGAGTATACTACTTCACCCCAGTCTTCATGGGCTACTAACATTGTGCCAGTCATACCAAATCCATTGTCACACAGCAGCTAATAGGCATGCTCTGATTTTGTATATTACAGGTTATTTGGGGTATATTGACTACCACAATCCTCCCTATGAAATTTCATTTTTGGTGTGTAGGAGACATTCGTTAGTGTGTAATTCATTCAAAGATGAATTTAAGCACCCAACCACACCACTGCTGGGTGGTTGGGCGCTTATTTACATCCAAGGTCGATTTGTTGCATTTTGAAAAGTTATATTGGCCCAAAAATGTGAGGGGGAGGTGGTCTATCAATTTTAAGATATAATGGCAAAGGCAAAATGTCCTGCAGTGAAAAGTAATTATGGAGACATAATTTAGCATGAAAACACTATTTACTCACTTTTCCATCTGTTTAGGGATCGCATGGATGGGCTCAATGATAAGGGGCATGAACTCCTGCTCATTTCTGGTGTTATTTCCATTCCCCCAGCTTTGCACTGCTCCAACTCACACCGTGTCTCTATCTTCCTACACTATCCAATGAAATCCAATGAATTACAGACAGGTCCGTTTCACGTGTGTTTGTGTTGCTCAATGGAGATGTGAGCACTGTGAGTGAAAAAGCACCCAACCAATCTGTCATGGTTTGGTTGGGCGCTAATTAACAAAAATGCAATAGTAGCCTTATGGCATTGTATATGATGGCTTTTTCCTATGCACTTTGACAATGAGAGTTATAATAGCTATAAAATAGTTAAATTGACCATCAGCTGTAATGATGGTGCCATCTGCAAGGCCATAGGGTGTTTGAGTGATCTTGGTGCCATCAACTGCATCCCACTGTTACAGAACTGTGAGGACGAAATTGAACATTGATGTTATAAGATGACAAAAAGAAATGAAATGATTCAAGCAAAAACCATTGTATAAATGGCCAATACATGTTTTTTTTGAAAATTAATAAGCATTGCGATTCATGGATTGGGTGGTATTGGTAGTGACAGGGGGTTTAATATGGTCCCAGAAGTTCATAGAAAATGACAAATATTGATGTACCATGACAAACACTTTCAAAGAGATGCCAGCTTTGTATTATTTGCTTTCAATTGTAGTCAAATAAAAAATTCCACAACTGGTGGTTATTTATTAATGAAAAAGGCTGATTTTCCCTCGATGGTGGATTGTATCATGAACATAGACAAACAAGTACTCACTGACCTAGCACAAAGGTTAAGATGTGGAGAGCATATCATCCCAGCATCAGAGTCAGAGAAACAATATTACCAAGTTATCAGAGATTTAGATCACATCTCACGACACATTGAAGGATCTGGAACAACTAGAAAATTCATGAACAATGAAGCTTGGGCTTTGGTTGGTAGTATAGGAACCCCAACTTGGTACATTACATTTGCTCCAGCAGATGAAAAACACCCCATTGCTTTATATTATGCTGACACTAAAGAACATTTTTCACCTGAGTTAAGAACATCAGATCAAAGACATAATTTAATATCCAACAACCCTGTTGGAAGCGCAAGGTTCTTTCATACAATGGTTCAAGCCTTTTTGAAACATGTTTTGAATGTTGGAGGTGATGAAGCAGGTTTATGGGGACATACTAAAGGTTACTATGGTATGGTAGAACAACAAGGGCGACTGACTTTGCATCTGCATCTCATGTTGTGGGTAGAAAACTCACTCACACCCCAAGAAAATTTGAGAAAGAATCATGGATCCAAATAGTAATTTCCAGGCCACTCTTATTCAGTACCTAGCAGGAATGCACAGAGGAGATTACTTAATGGGAACACAAGACAAAGTGAAAATAAAAATAGATGAAGAGGAGAAAAAACCTAGTTACCAAAACCCCATGTTATGTTCTCCTGTAAAACCTCCATCCTGTCAATGTACGTCCTGCAGCGAGGAGCAATCTTGCCAGGTCAAACAGAGTTGGTGGGTTTCTTTCAAAAATACGGTAGATGACCTTGTGTTTAGAAGCAACAGACATTTGTGTCATATGGACAGGTGTCTCAATAATAAGTGGAATAAATGTAAAGCCCACTTCCCTCGAACTCTTTTCCAAGAATCTTTGTGGATGAAACAGGACACATTAACTTGCAAAAAAGAGAAGGGATGATTAACACATTCAATACACTGTTGACCTATTTATTGAGATGTAACACAGATGTAACAAGTTTGATGTCTGGTACTTCCATTAAAGCTGTAATAGCATATGTGACTGACTATGTTACGAAATCTCCTCTGAAAACATATAACATTTTCAAAACAATCTGTGAAATGTTTGAAAGAAATGCTGAACTGTTGAATGGAGATGCAACCAGACATGAGAAGGCTAGAAGCTTGTTGACCAAAATTGTGAATGGCCTTACTACAAAGATGCAAATAGCAAGCCCCATGGCAGCCCCATACATTCTGGGGTTACCTGACCCATTACACAAGTCACAGATTCAAACCATGTCATTGAAAACCTTTTGTG
>MU134448.1:119780-138207 GCA_015039355.1 Ramaria rubella | reverse complement strand
AAACTTGGGTCCGGTAAAAACTTTCTAATAATCGATACCGTTACTCAAATAGTCTATGAGTTTTCTACATATCGTGTATTAATCACCGATATTATGGTTGATTTTTATGTTTCCAAACCTCGAATATAAAAAGGTCAAGTGGTGGTCCGAGTCTCACTCTCTCCGTCTACTTTACTTTTTACCAAGGTTAATAGAAGAAAGAATCTATCATAAAAACAGTGATTAATACGGTATTAATATACGATATGTCAAAAAATAGTAGACTATTTGAGTTACGGTATCGATGATTAGAAATGTTTTAAACGAGTCCCTGGTCCAAACTCGACCGTGGAATTGAATACGTTTGACGACACTATAAACAACAGTGTCGTGGAAGTCACGATGTGTACCGTGAGGTATTACTGAAGTCACCTAAAGATATAAACGGTTACGAACATAAAAATAATGTATCACTTACGATGTACAGTGTACCGGAGCGATTGTGAGTCGTCAAAAAAACGTAACAAGATAGTTTTTCAGTCGTTATAAAGGTTATTAAACGTAGGGACTAAAACATGTGTCTAAAAGGACAAACACTAAAAACTTAGTCTATACCCAAAAAGTTAAGCCTAAATCTAACAAGTTTAGTCTGAGAGATTATAACGGACTAAACCTGAACGTATCAGATTAAGTCTCAGTCTAATAGGTGGACCTCAAACGAACTTAGTCTTATTAAGTCCAACAGGTCAAGTACAGTCTAAGTCTTAACCTAACCGACCAAGTCCCAGTTTACTCATAACCTAGACGGTCAAGTCTCAGTCTCACCCACCAAGTACCAGTCTAGTATAACAAAGTCTCAACCTAACCGACGAAATCTTAGTCTAACCGGTCTAACCTCAGTCTGATCGTCATTCACCCGACGCCGTACGTGGACCGTCCATACTAAGGGTGTAAAGGAGACAGTCGGATGAACACACCATCTCTCACAGACACATGGAATTACATAGTCAAAATAAGTACGGAACAAAAGTATTTACTATCGTGTTGAGAAGTATGTAGGGGAACGGGTATTTAGAACGAAACTATAAAGTAACTTAGCAGGAAGTATATGTGTCCAAGAAGGACACCGTTAAGGTAGTACTTTGGTATGAACGGGAACCACCAGATACTAAGAACAACATTTTACCAGTGAAGGTTTCATATAATATGGTTAATCCAACTCAACGCAAGATGGGACCAATTGGTAACCATGAACTTGTGTTACCAACTACCTACGTATCGGATGTAGTAGGTACCAGTCCGTGTCATCAAAACCACCTCTATATATTGTGAAAACTGGAAAATCTGACATAGCGGATGTTCGGTCTGTGACAAAACCTAAAGACACCTCATCCCATTATAAATTGGTTAGGACTCACGATGGACAGAGTCAAACGTTCAAGTTAAGAACACACCTTTTCGTACAGGTGTTACTAACACCTGTTACAGCGTGGTTACTAGAAAGTTGTAGAGGAACTTAATAAAGAAATGTTATGAGTGTAGAGGTCTGTCAATTACAACAGTCTCTACTACCCCAATTGTACCAAAGTTAATGTCGTTGTACACAGGCTAAATCTGGTTTCCGAGAGGAAGGTCTCCGTCAACTCCGATTCACACGGGAACGTTCTAGAGAACGACAGAGGGTTCGTATAACCAATAAGAACCGAACATGTTTAGGGAGGTCATTACAAAACTCTATCCACGACAAAAGAACCTGGACGTGTATCGATAATCCACGTCATCTGGTACTCAACTCGTTATATCATTTTTTTCGTAGTTTTCGTGTTCTTAACAACGAGGTATAATTAGGACGTCCTCTTTAATGTGGTGAAACCCCCTCCCCGTCCGTGACCTCCGTACGGTTTTAAAAGACTGGGTCTTTTGGGATACCTTTTAGAAGTCTTTACCGACTCATACGGTTACTAAATAGATCTATCCTTTTGACACACTTCTGTATTACAAACGGTTACTAAAAGACTAGGGTCCTTTTAAACTATTCTAGTTAGTCTTATCTAACTCTTTTAACTCTCCTTTTTTACCCTTTTGTCACTTTTTGTACCCTTTTTGTACCCTTTTAGACAAGAGGGTACCAAAAGGAGAGTTAAAAGAGTTCAATAAGACTCACTAGAATAATTTCAAAGGACCCTAGTCTTTTAGTAACCGTTTGTAAGACAGAAGTTTGTCAAAAGGATAGATCTATTTAGTAACCGTAGGAGTTGGTAAAGACTTCTAAAAGGTATCCCAAAAGACCCAGTCTTTTAAAACCGTACGGAGGTCACTCCAACAGTAAATCGGATACAAAAAAAAAATCCCTAAAAAGATCCAGATGTAGACCGAACGCGAAAAAAGAGTCGAGTTATACAGACCAGTGTAAACACCATAACCTACCCGGAACCATTGAAAGTACTCGAAAACCTTCACAGGAACGAAAAAACACACCACTTCAACCAAGTAACCCCAACCTTTTCTAAGAGGTAAATCGAACCAGTTAATTGAGACACAGTTTCCCTAGGAGGAACGAGGTGGCATCTGGTTCTCCATGATAAAAACCCTGTACTATCTCTGGAAAGGTATCGACCATACTACAATCGTTAAGTAAAGAAAAACTTGGAACATGGACTCCCACATATAGAGGATGGACAACGTACGCACATTAAAGTAGGTTTTCAAGGTTGAGAGACTTGAGGACGGAGTAGGTGGGACCTCTTGGTGGAACGTGTTGAAGACCTAACTTTGGAAAATAGTGATGTCACGGAACCTGTCACCTTGACGCACTTTTCGTTCACATCATTCTTATCACTCTTAATGTTGGACAGTTCAGCTAATGTAACAAACCGGACCAAGATGGAACTCTCCGTATCAGTCAGTACCGTTTCAACCCTTCTTGTAGTTAGACAAGAGACCTCTAACTTAACCACGATGGTAAACCATTAACCGTAAGATACCAACAATCACTGGACCACTCTCCGTGATGTAAACAACCATCGGGAAGGTTAAATTATAGTACACCACCTAAATGATTGAGGTGTTTATCTTGTAGACGGTGTCCATGCCACTCCAACGGTTATAACTGAAGTAAGTCGACGGTGGGATGATGTTATCGGAGACGAGGTAAACATTGTGTCGTGAGTCACCGTTATAAGAAAAATTAGTTATGACCGTAGGGGTTCGTCTCACTATTAAAGGGACGGAACACTAGTCAGTATAGTCCCCCATTTAAGGTTTCGTGAGTAACGAATCGTCTCAAATAAGGAAAAAACAAAGTACGTAGTCGACTCCCTTCGAAAAGAGAGGGAAGAATTCAGGGTCAAAACTAGACTATGGGTACCACCAGTTCCATAGTTAACTTACATTCAGGTGATCGAAAACTAAACAAAGAAGTCGTTTGAAGACACACGGATAAAGTAAATAAAACAGAGCCATGGATAAGGACCTTCATTACTATCTCTGTACAGATTTAGATCGAACGAGATTGAAAGAAAATGGTCCTCTTGGAAAACTTGTGTCTCTCACATCGTTTAAATACAGTAGTGAACACGTTAGAAACATGGAGTACAAAAAGATTTCGACGAGACTTAAATTATAGAAGGGACCAAACGCTGGCAACAGAGTACAAAAGAGATTCCTAGTGGTGACAACATTTAACCACGGTTTAACGGAAAGGGTACCGTAAAAAAAGAACAAGAAACCACCATCGGGGACATAAGTCCGCAGGTTGTAGTCCCGACATGTTTCGAAAGCGAGAATGTCCACCATCAACTCGTTTTAGTGGCGTTTCATAGTACAAGTAAGGAGGTTTTCCGACTAACTGTAGAAGATCCCATTATCTTTCAGAAAATGACTAGAGTATGTTTAAAAATGTCCTGTTGTATCTGTGAAGTAGGTCATCATACATAAGCGTGACTGCGTCTACTCAAAATTGGAAATGACTCAGGTCGACCCCAGTGAGAAGGGAGTAGTACCGAGGACTTTGGGGTTGTTCCTCAATATCCATCTAGGTAATTAGTTTCGTCGACGTGAATGTCACCCCCGATGGTGAAGGTTGGACACCCTAAGTAAAGAGAATCTCTTTTTTATAGCATTTCGAAATTGATGAACACTAAATGGACACGGTCGGTATGGAGGTTACATGTAAAACTCACCAAAAACCCCCCCAAATCAACGTACCAACCGTTAATAAAACTTTCGTGCAAGGACGAGTCCCACATTGACTTTGAACCAACAACACACCAACTAGTCCAGAGGTCATTAATTTAAAGGACCCGTCGATTATTTTCAGCTGGTGCCTTAAGTTATGCAAACTGCTGTAAGGATGTTCTGGCCCATCCAACTTGAGTAAGTATTTGTATTGCTAACTTTGATAAGTAGCACATTGACTTTGGACAACTTAAAAAAATGGCTGTTTGGAATAATGTAATTTAAAATGTGTAGCCATGTAGAAACATTGTTAATTTTGAAAATATTCAGAACCAGCAAATGCCTAATGGGATGCCCATGCGTAGCACGGGTTACTCACCTAGTTCAGAAATGAAACAGTAAGACAGTAATAAAAATGAAATAAAAAGGTAATAACACAAGGAGGCCTAAATAGACTGGGTTATGGCTGTTAGCCAATGGAGCGTGAACATGGAGCAAATCACCTCAAGGTGCTCGTGACGAAGAAGTGTAGGCAGGTAATTCATCTCGGGTACTATGTGTTGATCCACCTAGCTTACCGACATGATTCTCAACCCTCCATTGCGGCAAGTTAGCTTCTTTCCATTTGAAAGGCTCCACCCCAAAGTTGACCACGACTTCCGTACGGCCTGAGACGCCTATAGCAGCGTAGACATCATAGCCGGGATCGTCGTATCTAGAGGGGAGATACTCTCCAATAAACGCGTTTGGTAGTCGCCCACCATTACGGGTGAAGAAAATATTGCCTGAGGGGAATTCGTATCCAAATCCAAACGTATCTCCGGCTTCGAGATGTCGAAGGTATTCTTGCGATCCAGTGTAATCGCGTCCTCCGTTTGGGTCTTCAAAGAACTTTCGCATGTCATCTAGATGTAGGCCAGCGCTCAGCCTGTTCCAACCAGGGAGTCGCCACTCTGGATACGGCCGACACGCTGATCCTGAGAAGTGTGATTGAACAATGAATGCCATATCACAAAGAGGATGTATGTGTCGAACCTAGAGCTACGACGGCATCTGGATCCATGCGATTTACAGTGACCTCATAATATACGCCATATTGACCGTTCCGGTTGTACTGTCCAGCGATAATTGGTAGATTGCTTAGTAGAGAGAAGTCCTCACAGTCTGAATACGTGGTGATAAAAATATGGTTACTAGAATTTTTTACGTGCCCTTTGAAGCGGGAAGAGGATGGCTCTTCTAAGTGCCACGACGCCGCTCGAATTTGATCCACCAAGCGCGAATCTAAGAACTTAGGTAACGTTACAGGATGGATTGTGCAGAATTCTTCAGCGGTCTCGTAGTTAATTTTGCTCGCTTCGTTCTTGAGTCCCCAATTATGGGAAGGCTCCACAGCAGCTGTCCACTCAGGAGGAGCTGCAGCATGTACAAAAGCCCAATTAGAAATGGACCTGGATGTACGATTAAAGGGGTGAGACATCGAGAAGAGCTGAGGTAAGCCGAAACGGTGGAGATACAATCAACTACCGCCAACTGGAAGATCCCGCGCGGTCACGGATCGTGACACCGGGCTCGGATCAACAGTCACGCTCAGTCACGCGATTCATCCCCATGTTGTATGTACACGTCGTCGTTCCAGATTGCTCCTAAGTTGGTCAGTTAAGTAGCCGCAATTCATCTTAACATGTTTGCCCTACCCCTAATATTCAAGATTGATTGAAAACATCCGATATAGTCTAAGAGGACTTCGGAATTAGTTTAGGGTGGGCAAGAATCAAGTAAAAGTCAAAGAAATTTTGCCCGATTCTTGCATTTTGGGTGACAGGCGGTTCTCCAAGGAGCTGATTCACTAGTACTGACGGCCCTGAATTCACATCACCGGTGTGATATGTACTCCCTCTAATCACCCACTCCCTTTCTCTTCCGTTGGCACTTTGTGGAGAACATTTCTCGCCGCATTCTGAGGTGCAGCCATGCCCGCATTTTCTGAAACAACACTACACATCCTCCGATCTGCGTATACTATTCTATTGAAGAGAACGGCTCCGGATCAAGGCGGCTTACTCAGTGGCAAAGATCCAACCGCCTTCAACACTGCAGATCCGCTGCGGATATGGATTATTCAAGTCGGTGTGGCTTTATATACACCGTTCTCGAATTTTATGCAGTCATGATTTATATACCCAATGTGCAGGCGTCATCATGTTGACTACACAATTGCTTTCTTTGTTATTGAGAAAGATGCGTCAACCTAGGGTAATCGCCGAAGTCCTTGGTGGTATTCTGTTAGGACCCACAGCTTTTGGAAGAATACCCGGATTCACAGAGCATGTATTTCCGCCCAGCTCTCAACCCTACCTTTCTCTAGTGGCTAACATCGGACTTGTGATGTTCCTCTTTCTGGTCGGTCTGGAGATCGATGGGAGTGTGATAAAGCGCAATATTCGTCTCTCAGCATCCGTAGCATTGGGTGGTATGCTTCTTCCATTTGGATTAGGCTCTGTCTATTCCATTGCGCTATACAAACGTTTCGTTGACCCTTCAATCGAGTTTACTCATTTTTTGCTCTTTGTTGGGGTGGCTTTTTCAATTACGGCGTTCCCGGTTTTGTGTCGAATCCTGACTGGTATGTACACCGGCAACGGATCATAAGAGCTGACAATATTAACCATTTGACCAGAGCTCAAGCTGCTTGATACCACTGTCGGCGTCGTAGTCCTCAGTGCCGGAGTGGCTAACGATATTGTGGGCTGGACACTCCTAGCACTTAGTGTTGCTCTTGTCAACGCAGCCTCAGGCTTGACCGCACTGTGGGTTCTCCTCGCATGTGTGGGCTGGGCATTATTCCTCCTCTTTCCGATACGAAGAGTATTTCGTTGGCTGGCGCACCGGACAGGTTCCATAGAGAATGGGCCTACGACATTTTTTATGACAGCAAGTCATTCGGACTCTTCGCATGAGCTACTAGAACTGTTTTTCAGGTCACTATGATCATGGTATTTGGATCTGCATTTTTTACGGATGTTATCGGTACGTCCAAAATTGTACAGCATGCTTACTAGTACTTCTATTAAAATCATCGTTAGGCGTTCACGCAATTTTTGGTATGCATGCATGCATTTTGATGATGATCACTAACAAGAGTATGATTGTCTGATACAGGTGGTTTCCTCGCGGGACTAATCATACCCCGAGAGGGTGGACTTGCCATCGAACTCACCGAGAAGCTTGAAGATATGGTCTCCATCATATTCCTTCCGTTGGTATGCAAAATTTTCAACATCGCACAACTTCTCAGGTTTAAGAGCTGTTTTATTACAGTACTTCACACTGTCAGGTTTATCTACGGATCTCGGGTTGCTCAACAACGGAATCACATGGGCTTATACGATTGGTATCATTGCCCTAGGTGACCTTTTTACCGCATCTCTAACACTTAATTTGAATCACTCACGCTCGGTCATAGCCTACACTGGGAAATTTGGTGGCTGTACCATTGCGGCGCGCCTAACTGGTTTTCAATGGCGTGAAGCGGCTGCCATTGGAACACTGATGAGCTGCAAAGGGTGCGCGCTTTCTCTGTTATGAAAGTACCATCCCTTACCCTCTGATCCCCCCCTAGGCTGGTTGAGCTTATCGTCTTAAACGTCGGTCTGTCCGCGGGGATACTGAACACAGTATGTTCATCATAAAACCCCATGACATACGACCAACCCTATCATCTTATAGCGTGTCTTCTCCATGTTCGTCCTTGAGGCACTTTTTCTCACGTTCATGACCACCCCTGTCGTCGTTCATCTTTATCCTCCCAAGTACCGAAAGCGCGCTATGGCAGCTGGACCCAACTTAGACGAATTCGGCCATCGAATGCGAGAAAAAGGTGGTAATACATCTGATCTTTCCACCACAGATCATGGTTACGACGGCTGGAAAATGCGATTCACCGTTGTATTAGACAGGATGGAGCACCTGTCCAGCATTATGACTGTTGCGCAACTCTTTCGTCCGTTTACCGTTGATAGTCAGTCGCATAAAGCGTCGACGCGACGAAGTTCGTGCGGGAGTTCCCCCATGCCTTCAGAGGCATCAACTGCCGAGATCACACCCACTCTCCCGATCATCGATGCATTACGCCTTATTGAGCTCTCAGATCGAACGAGTGCAGTTATGAAATCGAACGTGGCAGAGTCGTTAATTCACACTGATCCGCTACTGAACGCGTTTCGAACGTTCAGTGAGCTCAACGACGTGTCTGTATCCACGTCACTTTCTGTCGTCCCCTTCGACGCACTCGCCCCCAAGGTTGTAGAACATGCGAGGGACAACAAATCCCATTTAATCCTGGTTTCATGGCTCCCACACACTGTGCCCCTCACTCATGCGCCTAGCCACCATAACGGCGGCGAGCCCCATACCCACCCACCTGCGACAATTTCTGCAGGTCCCCGCGCCACGAACCCTTTCGACATTTTATTCAATTTCGGTATTGCAGAAGAATCTTCCTCAACCACTCATTCGCAGTTTGTGAGAGGCATTTTCGCTCAATCGAATGTGGACGTAGCATTGTTCATCGACCGAGGGCGCGCGGGGCCAGCTCATTTCGGCAAGCAGCGCATATTTTTACCGTTCTTCGGTGGACCAGACGACCGTCTTGCTCTTGCTACGGTGATCCAGTTGTGTGGGAACCCCAGGACGAGTGCAAAGATTGTTCGAGTAACGAAGAACCATTCGCCATTAAATATTGATGCACCCAAAACTCCCGAACTCGCATATACACCTGATAAAGAGAAACACGGTCACACTTTCGAAAGTACTTTGCTAGACAGTCTCCCGACAGCCATGGTCAATCCTGTGAGCACCCCTGTGAGCAATTGCGTTGTAGAGTGTTTCACTTTCTTCACCAACTCACTTTCCCATTAGGTCGTCGAGTTCACGGATACAGTTTACGGAAATGCAACGACCCAAACAAGGCTCCAATCCGAGACTGCAGACAATCTCGTCTGGGACAGTCTCGTATCGCCCTCCAAGGCGTCCTTCTCAACTTTGTCCTCGGCAATCCGCGATGCACTTACACGGATCGAATTTGTTGACACCCCTTCATCTACCCCCCTGAGCTATGTTCTCTCTTTAGCAGACCGGGAAACGAATATCGCCGTGCAACTGGGGGAGCGGCCCTTTGTCGTGATGGGTAGGGCTCGTTGCGCGGGCTCTGAGTCGCATCATGCGGAGCTTATGGGGCTATTGGAAGAGAAAGGACATATTGTTTCTGAAGTCAGGAAGACAATGGGAGACGTCGCGACCGCATTCATATCGTCAGGCAATGCCGCGGGATTGCTGGTTATGCAAGCAGCAGGATCAGACCGTTGACAGAAGGGAAGAGGCCCAATTACATACGCTTCACTGTTCATGGTTTGTGTGCACAATGTTTATATTGCTCAGGATTCCACTGCAAATTTCGTAATCCTCACTCATCATAGCTACCCTCTGGGGGTCGTATTATTACTTTCTAATTCACTGTGTATTGTGAACCGCGATGAGCAGAAGCTCATTTACTCTCCATCCAAGCAGTTTCCGCCGCGAGAAGCATCAAACCGAACGCCTGACCCTCCGTGGACAATATTCCCACTTCGGTCCAGATTAGCGGATTTACCAACGGTGAAATCACACCAAGATCGTCTACCCCGCCGATGACAGCATTTCTTATCTTGGTGGCCGTATCAGTATATTTTGACCCAAAGGTGGATGGGTGGATCACAGCGGAGCGGAAGGCGACAGAGGCCAAGGCAGCAGAAGATGCGGCATCTCCAAACGTAGGACCTCCTTGGATGTAATCCGGAACAAGGTCATCAGATGTCTACATGATAAAATGAGAAGTGCCGCAGAGGGTGCCTTCATTAAATTTAACTACTAACCAGAGCTGCAAAAGTACCGTCAAGGATCTCCTTGATCCATAATGTGAGGTCATCAATTTCTGCAAAGAAGCTGGATGCGAAGGGTGATTTAAGGAGAGTGGATTGAACGCGAAGCATTCCGAGCGCGGCCCAAGCATTTCCTAGAGACTACAAGTTTAAATAGCATCCTGATATCGGTATTGTGAACTTTCCTGTCGCCCAAAGACCTGGATCTATAAATGTGCCGTTGTCATCCAAAATATGGGCCCAAAGTGGGCCTGTGGGGCCGGGTTGAAGAAGCGCGTCTCGATATAGTCTACATTGTGTATAGGCTTCCATGAGCAAACTCTGGTTAGATGTAATGGCACCGTATGCAGCAATGAAAGGAAAGCCCATGTACACTCCATCAGCCCTAAGAAAGACGGTTAGAAGTGAATATAGAAATATTGAGTGTTTGGAACACTCGCCAGTATTCTTTACTGTCAACCCTATGGGAAATAGCCCCTGTCGATGTGCGGGGAGCTACATTTAAGACCTGCAAACAGCTTTGTGAAAGGACTGCCTATTACTCAAAATTTACGAACAAAGTTTAATTCTGCATCTGCTGCATTCTGCCAGAAAGCTTTCCGAGGCGGATCGGTGATGGTTCCTGTCATAAAGGTCAGATATGCGGTGCCGTGCAACACGACGTTTTTTTTTAAGTGGTGAAGATACTACCCAGGAGCACCGCCGATCCTGCCGAAGCACCATCAAGTGCAGCGCCATCCTCCGCATCGTTTATGTTCTGACTCAACCTGCCATCGGGTGTCTGTCGCACAGCCGCACTCAAAGCGAGTTGAAGCGCTGGAGCAGGAAAACCATGCGACTCGAATGGAGCATCCGCAAAGACGGAATAATCTGGACAATCGGTCTCAATTATCGCACCAGCGGCTGTTCCCTGTTCCCAACTGTGATATTATCACTCAGTATAATGCATGTGCGTAAATGGTTGATTGTGAAACACCTGGTCCGGATAGAAGCAAGCATGGCACTTCTGATGCTGTTTACGGTGCTATTGTCATTGGCGAGAGCCTGAGAGTCATGACCAAAATGCACAATGAAAAAGACGATGAGCAGCAAGCTGAGGGGAGAATACATTGCGATGTCACCAGTACTGGTACGTGCTGGCAAAAAGATATACTGTCAAAACATCAAAAGCTTTATAGCACGGCACCTGACACGTCTTGCAAAAACGCATTTGATGCCCATCGGTCCGGATTGATAACGCTACCGCTCGAAGTGCCAGAAGTGCCCACGAGTCTTCGGTTAACATTGCTGCTCTGCAGGTTCTCTGGTATTCCCTTTTTCCGAAGAAATCCCAGAGCATTCGAGTTTTGGAGTCCAAGCATGCACCTGAGTATCACCAAAACTACTAATGACATGTACATGCTACCGCTGACTAGGGGCTCAGCCTATGGCACAGCCTGAGTACCGCAGTACTGTCTTCAATAGAGTGCTATAGTCAAGTCCATCAGCCATCAGCGGTTGATGTCACCTTAAATGAATAAGTAACGTGACAACCAGTTTTAGCAGACCTGTCATCCCAAGAGAAGTTCCCACGCACAAGTTCACGCCTCCACTAGTAATGTCCAGCCCGAGTGTGGCGCTCAAGGCTCACAATCTCGCCATCGCTAGATATGCGGTGTGGATTACCCTGAGAAAATCCTGTTCCCGCAGTATGATGAGTTTTATAGGTCTTGACCGTGCTTTGCAGCGTGACACCGCGTGACATTTCGCGCAATCTTCGGTTGAATATACTATGTAATAAATTACGACATTTTTTCCAGAAGCGAAACCGATCTCTGTCTCCATGTATACCTTTTGTTGCTTTACGCAATGTGGATATTGATTTGCAAGTGGACTTCAAGTGCGAGCTTAGAACTTCAAAGCCCGCTCATCCACTGACCACATCCACAAAAATACCTGCAGGTATAAAACATGAGCGCGTCTTCTTCATGTTCAACTGAAGGCATGTCTCAATCATTGCAATCTACGCCAATTAAGGTTGACACTCGTACTGCTGCTTCCAAAGTTTCTGCTAAGCAAGAGCGCATTCTACTGCCTCTACCCAGATGGGACGAAGATTTCGTGGACTGCCACTTCCCATCCGTAGTTTTTGAGAGATCAGATGAATTAGATACGTCTCTTTCGTACCTAATCTCCGCGATCAAATCTGCAGCTTTCAAAGCAGGCACGTACGTCCCTACAGCAAGGTTGCTCAACCGACTTTCTGAGACGGCGTATCATCTTGCGCATGGTGATTGTGACCTCAAAATTACTACAGCTGATCCCGAGTCTTCTATGGCCTCTCCCCCCGCGCTCCTCTTTTCCCCAAGTCCCAGAAAACCTCCAGCCCATGACATTTTTAAAGTCAGCGTTAAGCCAGACATACTCGCCATCTTCTCTACCTTAGAAGGCCTCCGCCAGGCCATTAATTCATCAGAAGCGACGTTGGAAGATGCACGTCACAAAGGGTCTCTATCTGAAGCTTCGCCGTCATGGTCTCTGGTGGAATCTGCGGTCGAGTCTAAACCAAATCGCGTCGGTGCCAAACTACAGGTCAACCAATACGCCGACACATTACTCAGATATCGCCCCGACAAGACGAAGGCGGTCTGCCTTACTTCCAATCAATCCGGTTATGTTTTTTATGTGTCAGAACCGTGTGGCGTGCATTGTTCTAGGACATATGACTGGGATGAAGACATGACAGATCTCTTCCGATTCGTTTATTTGTTCTACTTGCCTACACATGACAGTCACGACCCCACATTCTCACGCGCAGAGCTACGACAGAAGAGATACTGGCAGTGGCACGTATCGCTCGGTGACACTACATACGATGTGTCACCCGTGTTATCTCGGAAAGGCGTTGGACGTCGGACGTGGCTTGGCATAGGGACTGTGCTTGGGTCTGAGCCCCCTGCGTTCCGGATCGTGAAAGATATGTGGAGAGACGACCGAAGACGATTCGAAGAGGGCGTGATACTTAAGAGGATTCATGCAAATGGTTGCATACCCGGTGTCGTCCGTCTCGTGACAAGTGGTCTCGTCAACGGCTTGACTGCTGGAGTCGCACCACACACCCGAACGAAGTATCGGCTTGTCATGGGCAGCAGCGGGTCGCGGCTGAGCGCCTGCACCAGCGTACTTCAATTTTTAAAGGTCATGTATGATGCTCTCGAAGGTACGAAATAAATATAGCTTTTCTCCGGTAATTTTTGATGGTGGGTATCTTTAGCGCATCAGCACCTTGTAGAACAAGGGATCCTCCATCGCGATATGAGCTGGTACAACGTACTCTGTAACCCTTGTCATCATGTCGACCATCCCGATGGGAAAGAGCCTGTATCACGCACGTGCATCGCCAAAATCATGTAAGTGCTCTCCGATGCATTGCCGGATCTCCAACTAGTCTAATCGACAAGTAGGGGCGAAGATAATCCGCAATCGCGCTGTTTAATCACTGATTTTGACAACTCAGCATTGCTAGATGAAACCTCCAGTTGCAACGAACTGACGCAACGGACAGTGAGCAATATTTCTCGCGCAAGCGCTCAGGCTCTTTGGGTTGATATCATTTCATAGGGTACCCCCATGTTCATTGCAGCGGATATATCTGGTGGTCGGGACGGTTACGAAGCCATTATTCCGCGACCGATCAGCAGAACTCAATTTCAACTCATCGAAGATGATCGTAAACTCTACATAAGAGCGTATGGAGAAGAAACTTATGAGAGTTTCAACACTTTTTTAGATTCCGTTATTGACGGCAGCATTTGGGAGTGCGATCCATTTGAGAATGCAGATGGCCCTGGAACAATCTTGCATCAGCCTTTTCACGATGTTGAATCCGTTTTTTGGATTATTACGTGGTTCCTCATGCACGCTTGGCCCACCGGTCACGATCCTGCACTCACAGAAGAGTTCGGAAAGGCAACCAAGGCTATGCTCGCGCATCAAATCGATAACGACGACTATGGGGGTCGCAAAGATCTGTTAACAAAACCTGCACGAAAATGGTCAAACATTATTCATCCCGAATGTTGCGGGCTGGTGAAAATGCTGGTTGACATGGCCGCATACGTGAGCATGCGCTGGATGAGATTTCCGACTGCCCCTACTTTCCATGCGCACGAGGCATTCAAACGCCTTTTGCTCAAAGAAATTGTGCGAATGACACGAGACGGCAGGCCAATTCCTATTCAAGGTGCCCGAGGACTTCCCCCGCACAGTGTGCTATCTAGCTCTCCGGTCGCATCAGCAACCAAAAATAGCAAGTCTGTCACTCCTTCTGCTTTTTCTTTCGAAACTGCGCTAGAAACTCTACCTTCCGGGTCTGGGCATCGAAAGCGATCAAGGTCATGTTCGCCAGGGCCCATGCCGAACAAGAAATCCAAGTTACGATCTGATAAACCTCGCCCAGGCTGTTCAGAAGCAGAGCAATGGCTTCGACTATTCGTAGAGGACAAGGGATGGTTTCAATAGGTATCCGCTGAATCAAAAGGACCCAAAACCAGGTTTCTCCTCAACACAGATAACAATCTCCTTGTATTTTAATCATGGCATGTATCAGCTTACAGAAGGGCCTCCATATTAGCTACTCACTTTCGTGTTCTAGTATTGTAATTGGACGATGGTCAATGGCCCGCGTAGAATGTTTGGTGTCCTCGATTTTTACATAAACGAGTTTCTTCATGTTAGAATCTTGAAATAGGTTTGAGCGGTTAATGGAACCGGGAGCTCCCAATTTCCAGAGCCTGACACCTTGAGAGATCAATGTTGAATTCATGGCAGAGAGTAGAAACACATATGGACGGAACTCCAGTGTTATTAATATAATTTGTGATCAGAGGACGATTAATATACAAACTCATACCTAGGGCGCTATCTCGTGAACAGTGAATTGTTCGTCAATCAGATATGTAAGGATGCATTCATTAATGACCTCAAAAAGGTTGAAACCTGCTTTTCGCATATTCCTGAGGATCAACTTTGGGGAGATCGAAATCCGTGGGAATGTTTTCCCATACCTCCTTCGCTTTATTCGTCAGAAGTCCATGGAACCAAGAAATGCAATTAGAACATGCGCCCGGGGGTCGGAGCTGAGAGAGCTTCTCCAAGGCGTCAAGTCCCCACTCTCCACGTAATACATTTGTGCTTATATTGTTTGCGAGGGTCTCGAATAAACGGTTACAGTACATGTAACCATGCTTGTATGTGTCGCAGTTGCATGCTAGTTTCTCGGCGAAAATTGTGATAGGAGCATCGGCATCAGGATACCACATATTGGGAAGGGCGCCGCCATGAATGTCCCACGACGCAAGGATAGACAATCTTTGGAGGAGGCGCTCTCGGCCGACGACAAGACAAGACAGATCGATGGACGACAGGCAGTGGTGTGACATATCACGCTGGGAATCGCTCCAGTCTCGAATACGACTTGCTGCAAGTTCATAAAAGGCAGTAGGGAGAAGTTCTGGTGCATTGCATAGCCGAGCAGCCGCGATCAGCTTCATCGATTCGACGATCCTGAAACCAGGGGAACCAAATAGCTTCTGATAAGTGAGATAATCCGAACGGTTCAGGGGCCATTGATCCTTTAATAACTCCACGATCCCATTTCGCAAGTCTTCCATTCCATACTTATCGGATAGACGCAAAACGCTCAAGGAGAAATCAAGAGTAATCTGGTTCCCGCTATGCAATGAACTTGTAAAACAACACTGTCAAAGAGATAATCAGAACACGACGGGTGACGTACAGTCCATTGTATAATGCATTTAGCAAGGCACAGAGATCGTCCCTTGAATCGTCCAAGGGAATTACAAGACAGTTCTCCGGTTTAGGGGTCCCGGGCTGTGGTATCGAAAACATGTCACGAAATACTTGACTATTACGACATAATGTAGTTCCGTTCCATTTTCAGTGATGCCGAGGATGATATCACCGTCATCGTACCATATAGGCCCGGAAGATGCTTGTACTGTGGTTTCGCTCATAATGGTAGGGAAGAAGAAAAAGGAGAGAAAAAGGAGTCCACGCAACTAACTTACGTAAGAAAGCACAGACTCGGAGATCCACGCGTCGAAACACGGTTTTTGTCTTTTTGGAGGAAGGGAAATATCGGTCAGAAATGTGTTCTTGCCTAAAAAATCCGATGCCCCAGGTTGTGGAAAAAAAATGCAGACCTCCATCTATTGAACGAAGATTGACCTAGAAAGTCTAACGTCATTAATCAAGACATTTTAGACAGCCTCTGGTGCGTATCTTGGTTTTGAATGTAGGGGGAATTATGGACGTCAGCTGCGGAATCGCACAAGAATGTCGACTTTCCGCTGGTTGTAGGGGAGAATAATAACGTCAACAATCGAATGATCGTGAAAGCACGGCCCGGGGCTGTGATAGAGTGAGCTTCTGAATGACAAACACAAAGTGAAGCTCGGCAAAGCAACTCGGACGTACTATTGATAATCATATCTCAGACGTAAGGTGTTGGTATGTGTCTCTTGAAGCCTCTGGATGAATATATAGGTTAAATACATGATGGGACGTAGAGTATGCTTGGAATTAGGTCTAGTATTAGCTTGCTCATCAATCCTGCAAACGATGGGTTTAGTTTAGGCAAAGTATGCAAATAAGAAGGCAAAATTATTGCACATATCACCCCAAGCATCCCAGGAAACCGGCAAAGATTCAAATTCAAAGAGGAGTATTGTTGTCGTCTCCTCAAAAAGCAGCGAAGTTTAGCTCAACCTAGATTTTCGGAGATTCTGGGCTGGAGCTGGTGGAGTTGACAGCGCAGACAGCGATCCAAGAGCTAATAGCGGAAGGGCCCCGGAGTGTTCCAGGATCCGATCTGACAAAGGAGCAAACATTAATAAATCTCAATAATTGTTACTGTAAAAGACACGTTGGAAAACATACTGTAATGGAAGATTGCAGAACATGATGTAAGTTTGGTCTCTGGGAGAATAAGGTACCCTTACCCTCTACGAATTAATGATTGGGTGTTCTGCCCTAAGCCTGCGCCCGACATAGAAGCTGACCAAGCTTGAGTAGAGTCAGAATAAGGGATGACGCTACATTAACCAACTAATGGAAGATTGCAGAACATGATGTAAGTTAGGTCTCTGGGAGAATAAGGTACCCTTACCCTCTACGAATTAATGATTGGGTGTTCTGCCCTAAGCCTGCGCCCGACATAGAAGCTGACCAAGCTGGTTCGATTTTCGGGCGCTTACATAACTCAACTCAAAACTTGCAGAGCATGGCGACACATGTCCTGTTCGAATCCGCGTCTGGCTATGCCGTCTTCGAAGTCAAACAGCAGGAGGAGATTGGTGCCAAGAGCCTTGCTGTTCAATCATCGATTGAGACGCTTGGGAAATTTGGGAAGATGGTGCAGCTGATCAGCTTTTCACCATTCAAGAGCGCGGCACACGCTTTGGAGAATGCAAATGATATCTCTGAAGGTGATTTACTATTTTTATACGGGTCCTGGATGCCTGACTGTTCTCAGGAGTTTTGCATGACCATCTCAGGTCGATACTGGAACTCGTCCTTGCCGGCTCCCAAAAAGAAAACGGTTGGAAACGTGAAACTCGCCGTTTCCGAGAGTAGTTTGGCATCTTCGATCAAGGCGGAGATAGGCATTGATTGCGATGCCTCGGAACGTTCACTGGAACTTATTCGAGGTATCCGTCTGCACGCCTCCAAACTTCTCACTGGGCTGCAATCCGACGATCTCCGCAAAGCCCAGTTGGGATTAGGCCACTCATATTCCCGCGCAAAAGTCAAGTTTAATGTCAACCGGACGGACAACATGATCATTCAGGCCATCGCGATGCTTGACCAGCTCGACAAGGACGTCAATCTCTTCGCTATGCGAGTACGCGAGTGGTATGGTTACCATTTCCCGGAGCTTGTTAAAATCGTCCCCGATAACTATCAATACGCTCAAGCGGGCGCAGTTCATCGGAGAGAAGGATAGTTTAAATGAGGAAAGATTGCCCGAGTTGCAGTTGATACTCGACGACGATCCAACACGGGCGCAAAACGTCTTGGACGCCGCGGGGGGTCCATGGGTTCAGGACTTTCCGAATTCGATATGCTCAATATTAAGGCATTCGCCACCCGTGTGGTGTCTCTTGCGAATATCGCAAATCGCTTGCGGCATATCTTGTGGAGAAGATGAACCTTGTGGCCCCGAGCTTAACGGCCCTTCTAGGGGAAACGTATCGGCGCACGGGTTGATCAGCCATGCCGGTAGCTTGACGAACCTGAGCAAGTATCCGGCGAGTACAGTCCAGATATTGGGTGCCGAAAAAGCCCTTTTCCGT
>MU134448.1:89533-116296 GCA_015039355.1 Ramaria rubella | reverse complement strand
TCCACTTCCCCCGGAGGTTTGTCCTGAGTGACCGCCAAGGTCTTAGTAGCTGGGGAGCCGCCTAGCAAGTGGTTCCACAGGTTTGTCCTGAGTGGCCGCTTGGGTCTTAGTAGCTGGGAGCCACCTAGCAAGTGGTTCCACTTTCCCCGGTTTGTCCTGAGTGGCCGCTTGGGTCTTGATAGCTGGGAGCCGCCTAGCGGGTAATTCCTCTTATTTGTGTAAATCATGCTACCTTTAACCGTTCCCATACCTGCACGATAGCTCCTGCTATTGCTCCTGCCGTGTAGCCGTCCAAGATATGTGTACACAAAAATTCAAGCGTATAACGAGTAAAAACAATTTCTTGGTAAGCACTCATTAAGCTAAAGATGAACCTAACGTGCGTCTTTGCCCTTGCGAAGCTTGCTACTTCGGTGCACCTGCATCTTGTTCGTAAAGAATCTAGCTTTCACCGAACGAGAGTAGGTGGCGCGAACAATCTCAATTGTCAGATTACATATTTACTTGATATACGGTACCGGATAAGGAAATGTCTCAGAAAAAAGAACAGGAAGCTGAAAAAACTCAAGATACTCGAATTTATAACGTACCGTGTCTGTTGTGACTGGAACGGCGGACGTCGGAATAGCCGGAAAAAAAAGAGGAAAAAGAGAAAGAAGGCACGGAGGAAGAGAAGGAAGCAGTAAAAGTGAAAGAACCAACCGTTGAGGGGCAGCTACAGTTGGACATAGCCAAGTTGTCCTACTTTTAAACGTTCATCAATCTTTTGAGTGGAGGTATTGTAGCGAGAAGGCAAAGAAGAAAAAAGAGGAAGTGGCCACTTCCAAGTTAGTTACCATCTCCATACAGGCACAGGCATAGGCGCAGAAGTAGTGGTCGAAGCTCTAGATCGCGAAGATTCTGAAATGCGTACCGAAGCCTTAAGAAGCTTCCACGACGGGGCCAGATTTCTTACACTCGTCGTAAAAGTAACTCTTTTGTATGCCAACATGGAGCTTCTTTAACTCAGCGAGGAGTTGAACTAAAGCGTTACGGAGCGGCTTAAAACCTCATCCCAACAGAATTACGAAATACATTCGTATTCACAATTTCGGCACTTCTCCTTTGCGTGGTCTTATCGTTAGATAGGCACTGCGTTATCTCGTAAACAATCGTTCCTTGGCCCTATACGCCGGAAACACGAATCCGGGACGGGCCGGTTATTTCCAGCTCACTATGTCCTCTGGCATGATTCTGCTGGCTGGTAGTCGGGAGGCACCATAGATTATTTGTAGCAAATGAGTGGAAACCACATAAGGGGAAACAAAAATTTCGTGCCTTTTCCCGAAAAAGCCGTGGGTTATAGACCTGACATGAGCGGCCTATGAACGAGTCCAAGCAGTTCGATGGCCGTACCGACTAGTTGGCACGCGGCTATGCAAGGGGATCTTCCCCGGCAATTCGAGCCCCGGTGTTCCAAGTAGAAGAGGTGTTCTATACGGCGTTCGCTAAACGCTATAAGGCGTTCTCTGTGGTGTGCCCACCGCTTACGGAACTATAACTCGTATAGCTTAAGCCTTTCAGGACTCGGGTACCTGGGGGCGCGCCGCAGGTTCTGCAAAACGCGGGCACAACCTAGCAGCAGCTCATAGTTGACGTTGAGCCCGTTAGAAAGGAGTAAATTTGATAGGAAGAGAGGCTACTTGACGCGGCGAACTCGCATAACTATCAATAGCCCCTGCTAAAATTGTTCGAGGCCCTTTACCATTGGTATGGTGAGCGCATGAGCGTATCGCTTCTCTAACTGCAGGAACAGCTCGACCAGTTCGTAGCGCTACCGGACTTACTAGTACAACAGGCAGGCCAACTGTAATTTGAACTGAAAACGCGCCCTTATACTCACCGGATTAGGGTTGACCCGAAACGCCTCTAGCAGCCTAACGTCGGGTCACTCTTCAAACCTCCGCACGTCTGCCTATGGAGCTTATTCAAGGTCACTTGCAAGGCTCCGTAGCGTTAGTTACGGATAGAGGCGGAACTAGCTTCTACGGTTTGATGAGAGCCTTTGCCGCTCAAAGTGCAAAGGTTGGCAAAAGAAAAACCTCGGCCGTTCCTGCTCAAGGTCATAGCTGGACTCTACCAGTACGTTTTGAGGACTCTTGTCAGTCCGTAGGTCCTGGGCATATTTTTATCATTTAGTGGAAGTCTCTATAGTAAACGTAAGAGGTTTCGCACACGGCGCGAGAACTTACCACTTTTCGACTAGTCGACTGAACGATCCGCCGAGGGTCGATGATTCTGGAACCGCCAGTGAGTCCTGTTTGGAGGCCCCCATCACCTTGAACGATCCGCCGAGGGTCGATGATTCTGGAACCGCCAGTGAGTCCTGTTCGGAGGCCCCCTTCACCTTGAACGATCCGCCGAGGGTCGATGATTCTGGAACCGCCGATAACTCCCCTTTGAGGGGCTTCAGTTTAGGGGGCTTAGGGGGATCCTGTGTGAGGGACGATTTCTCAGGGATGGGGGAGAGGGGAAGATTGGTCACGGGGGCAGAACGAGATTTTCTCTCTTGTGGGGAAACGAGGAAGGTAGAACCCCCTGCGTTCGGTATGGGGGCAGAGTGTGCTTCTTCCGCTTTTGGGATGTTGAAGTGGAACGTAAACTGAGGAGAGTCTTCCCCTTCGGAGAATCTGAATGGCTGGGGCTAGGGTGTGTGTGGGCGCTGTTGAAGGACGTGTGGTATGTCTGACGTCGTCTTGTCCCCGTCCTTAGGCCTTGTCGCGATCGTGAGCTTAGGCCTTTCCTCGGTGTTGAGCTTAGGGCTTGTCGGGGAACTGGGGGCACGCTTTTGGAGCTACATCAACGTCGTCAACAATCGTACCAACACATGCACTGGCACGAACTTCGGAAGTACCTACTTGTGCGGGCTGCAGGTCACGGGTGATGACATTGGAGTCAAAGGCACGTAATACTGGTGCGGAAAAGGCCACTTGAGTCCCAACGAAAAACACGGAAACAATGGCCAGGAAGCGCATTTGGTGAAATAAAGGTAAGAGTTGAAAAGGAAGGTGATGGGTTAAGGATGTAATTGAAAAGGAAAGTCGGGCTGGACGCATAGGCAACAAAAATATCAGAATGAAGCCATGAGAAAGCGAGGCGGACGTACTGCACAGCACTGCAATTTGAAGAAAACAACAGCGGGAAGGAAAAGTGCCTGGTGTAATTGGTAGGCTAGACGCGTGCGCAACAAAAATGTGAAAAGGGTGCAGGGCACGGGCTGCTGAGTCTCCCGGAGGCACCGCTCCTATGTGTGATCTGACGGACCGTGCCTGACGAATGAGTCAGCCTGCTTAGGTACGTATCCCTGTGTCGTTTCCTAGACTGGAATGCGCGACGACCTGCCCACTGTGCAGCTGAGAGAACGTACCGCTCTCCCATCGATTTTCGTGCCGAACCCCAACCATTCTCGCCGTTAAGGACATACACGTGAACGTATCCGTGACTGCGTCGAGTGTCGTTCGCCCCCCACTCGCGATGAAAGGTGCGCACAGCGAACATGTGAGGTTAGGCGGTTGCTGAACCCCTCTCCAGCCCTCCTGGACAACTTATTGGTCTATCCCCAAATCATCACGCAGCTCAGTTTCGATGATATCTCCTTGTTCGTGACTCTGGTGCGCGTCTTGAAACCTCGGATCGCATTGAATCAATTATCCATCCTCCCTGAGCCTCCATTGTCAATTCCTCTTTCTATTCATACTTTCCTGTGTGCTGCACTGCATGCCGATGACGAAACTATTAAATTATGCTGGCAATTACTGCGTGCAATTGCATGGGATATTCCAACAGATGATCCGCCGACACCCACGTCCCGACTTATCAACATTTTCCTGGAGCACGGTATTCAGTATCATCCAGGTATGCATTCTCTCTTATGTCTACATTCGCACTTGACCACCTGTTTCCGCCAGGACTTCAGGATCTTTACCCTCCAACCAGAACATGTATTTAATGTCAGAATGAAACAGGTGCAGGTGTAGAACTCAAGGAGCCAAAGAGCCACCCTGGCACACTATTTACGAAGGACTGGGGCCCCGTTCCCATATGGACCACGTCACTGCACTGTCGAGGTAGGATTCCCGGTAATCATACAGCTTCACAACGGCCAACGGTATTTTAGAATGTCATACTAGATATCACCCGAATTATTTTCTTCACGATCATGCCTCAACGAGGACATACTACCCCGGGGTCCCTGAAGTCATTCAAATATCTCGAAATTTTTATTGAGTCATCCTTGGTGGACTTATTCGCCAATCTGATGACGGTTGCTTGGTGAGTCTGACAAACCATCATCACTGTTCATGCTTTGCCTTAATCAAGACCAGGGTGTCTCCAACCAACTGCGCTCGGTTCTATAATATGGGATTCGGCCATCCCGAGATAGGAAAACGCCTGCCGCGTTCCTGGCCCGTGAACTTGCACATGGACTGCGCAAACGTGTGGGATGCCTTTTTCATCCACGCGTTGCTGTATGATCGTCACAATCTGGGATCCATACTTGAACTGCCGCACCATGCGGCTAATAATGCTGACCGTTTGCGTGCCGCTTTGGAGGCCCGGAATAAAGCTATGGCTGGGCCTGGACAGCAGCAATGATGGAATCATGCATGTGAGAAATGCACCTGGGTGACGGTGGGTGAGGATGGCATCCATCGTATGTTGCTCAATTTCACAATGATGATATTGGCGAATGATGGCCTTATGTAGGGGCCATTCGTGCGACGGTTACAGATGGTGTGACCTTGGGGCATCCTTGCTGTGCGGTCCATGATTGCCAGGTCCCTCTCTCCAGCCAACGTGATGTGTTTTGCCAGCTCCATGCTAACAAAAACAGTGAGTGTGCTGTGGTGGATTGTGTAAGGCTGCGAGATGGAGATTGGAGGACTTGTGAATTGCCAGAGCATCGGCATTTGGAAGAATATCACAAGCTTCAAGGGAAGGCAATGTTTCAACTCAAACGGCGGCTGCAGCGTGTCAAAGCTGGCCAAGGGCATGACTCGCTGGCGCAGCCTGATGATCCCTCAGCACTGACGGGATCTGAAAGTTACCGGAAAGCATCTGTCGAGATGGGTGAGCAACTAGAGGGTGTGGGTGTGGGTGAGGATGAGGAAATTTACATAGACAAAGATGGTGTGGTGTTGGAGGACGCATCGACTGCACATGAACCTGAGGGCCACTGCGCAGGGAAACCCAGCTCAGGGAACAAGAAAATCCATGCGAGATTTGGTCGACGGCGTACTCACAATGAAGAGCTATGTGTCGCCACTTGTGGTGTCATTTTGGGCCGCGCGACTTTTTTTGGATCCGAGGCACCAAACGGAGTACGGGAGAGTTTATTTGGGATCGCAGGTTCTTCAGGTGGGCTGATGTGGCTTGGGTGCAGTTGTTTTGGAAGGGTTTGTTTCCCACCCAGGCTTCAATGCCGCATTGCCAATTTCATGATAACAATTGCAAGATCTTACCAATGTTGAGGAATCGCCCTGATCCACATTTTGGAAACACGGTCTTCCCACTCGATGTCTTCCACTTTAAGAGTAAGCATAAAGAGTCCGATCAATTCTGTGCTGCACACTGCAACCCGATGAATTGGCCAGAATTGCTCACTGCAGATGGACAATGGCGGTTCAACTTGTCAGCTGCAGAGCAAGCAAACACATGGTTTGGAGGTTATTTGGCCATTGTTAGGGAGACGAGAGTGGACCGGTACAATTTCTTTTTAGATGAAATGATTGCCTGCAGGAATGAGATCCTTGTGAAGGAGCTCGCACGCAAGGGGGCAGCGCCATATCACATTCCACAGGACGAGTTGTCGAAGTGAGTGTTGACAATTTGTGTTCGGATAAATGAATAGAGGGGTATATTTTTCATGGAGTGAGGCACTGTGATGAGAAAGCGAGTGGACCTGCATGGGGTCGTTTGCTAGGTGATGGTGCGTGGTGCAAAAAGGTTATGGCTGTTTTTTGACCCCTACTAACATTCCAATGGCATGTCGCCCATCTTGCTTGGCCGCACTGCAGATGCCTTCTGGAAAATCAGGTTCCCACGTCCAATTTTTGTGCACACTTTCATTTCATTTCTTCATTTAACAACAATTGATCATTTTGTGTGACCCATGACTCACCATGAGCTATGCCCCCCATCTCTCCTGCATCCCTGGAGAGATTCAAATTGGGGCTCACTCAGCAGCCCTATGCTGACATAGGTTATGTACAGTTGCTTGGTGTGCTGCCTGTCCCCCTCACTCTTTCAACAACCACAATGGCCTCAGGAACTGCACTGACTGTGCACCCACATGATACCCATCACCTCAGCCCAGGGCACCCTCTAAGATGTATTAATGTCCGCCAGAGTTGTCCCAATGCTGGGTGCTCTGGGTCAATGGGACCCCTTTGGCTATGCAACTCACTGACAAAAAATCATAATAAACCTTGCCAGAAGGTCTGTATCCACGCATTGCATTCCATTGGTAGCCCTCTAAGTGACACCCACATGTCTTGTGGCCATGTATTTATCCACCACATGTTGTTACCAGACCCAAGTGTCCCACCCCCAGCCCAACCAGTTTTTGCCAGGGTTGACCAACCAACAGCCACAAATGCTACTGCACTCCAGGGTCCTGGGGGTCTGGTGACCTCACAAAGCAAGTCTGCACCCTGCTGGAAGTGTGGAGGAGGACACAGCAACAAGAGTTGTTGTGACCGCACGTGCCTCAAGTGCTGTCAAACATCAACTGAGCTTGCATTGAAGAGTGGCAAAAACATTGAACAATGTCCATATAATGAGCATTGCTTCAGGTCTGAGGGTAATACCACTGTACCCATTGCACTCCCAGCAACCACTCTTCCTCTCACCCCCTCCTTTCAACCAACTGCCCCCCATCCCTGGTCTCCTCCCTGCCACCCCAGTGCATAGAGAGGCTGAGCCTCACATGGCCACTCAGTCCATTCCTGAGCATCCAGGTACAATGTCCTTGGGAGGCCTGGCAGTGCCTATCTCCCAGGGCTGGATAAATAACAGAGAATGAGCACTGGCACTATGCACACGCACACATGCTCTCACCACGAAGGGGCAGATCCAGGAGACAGAGATGAAATGCCAAGTCACTGTTGTCTGGTATGGAGAGGTAACCACCCACTCAATGATTGTATGTTCTCATCACCAGGCTCATGTGCACCCACTAGGAAAACCAAGACCCTATTGAGCTTTGTGTTCGCCCCCCACTTTTCCTAAATTTAGCATTGATTCTGTCATAGACCAAGAGACTGATTTCTCACTCATGGAACTGATGGGATTAAGAACCTCAGATTTAATATACATTTGAGAGGGCCACTGGGTGCTCCAGGGTATGAAAGCAGTGGTGGATGTGTCACGCAACCAATGTCTCATTTATCGGGGCCATGATGTATCCCCAACTGCCTGCTTGGGCCTTGACGTGCTGTTAAAGGAACAACCTTGTCAAGTGCAAGTGGGCAAGTGCCAAGGGGAAACCCCTGTCTCCCCTGTCCACCAACCTATTCTCTTGCCTGCAGCTGAGCCACACCCCCACAGCACCCCCACCACTGTCTCAGACCATCACACTAGGGGGAAACTCACATGCGCTCCCCAACCCTTTCCCCTCTGCATCTCAGAATCACCACCACCAGCATCATTCCAGAACATCCTCTCATATGAAGGATGATCATTGAAGCATCGCACTGATGAGCACTCTGTGACCAAGCCCAAGAGGTCCAAGACCTTGCCACAGCCATGGCCATATGGTGTTCGTACCAAGGAAATGGCAGAAGGGTTGGTCCAGATGGCTAAATTAATGTCCAAGGTGCACTCAGCAACTACATGTCACCATTACAAACAACAGGAAGCATTTGAGGAGGTGTTTGCACCTTTCCCTTACAAGCATTCTACCTTCTGCAATAAGAAAGCACTCTGGCTAGCTGCTCCCTGAGACCTGCAGGAGAGATACATTGCATATGGAAGGACAAAAAAAGGCTTACTCTCCCATTTCATCCTTGAAGCCAAAGGGAAGCGATTGCCACTCATTGAAGACAAGGATGAAAGTATTGCAGAACTAGATAGTGGAGATGACAATGGAGAGGTCTCGGAGTCCATGATGATGGACTATGAGAGTGTACACAGGTATGCACTATGCCACTGTAGTGAAATCACATATCTGATTGGATACAATACATAGTGATGATGACAATGATTGGACTGCGTGTATGTCCACCCACTTGAGTCAATGACCCTGCCAGTGTTCTAACAAGGTCTATTGACCAGATGCAAACCTCAAATATGTATGCCCAAAGTGCAACAAACTCCTACCTAAACATCCTACACCCGAGCTGCTGTCTATGCTCAGATGATTGGACTGGAATGAAGTAGGACCAGAAGCTTTGTTCTCCTTCTCAGCACATGCAAATGCTTTCAACACAATATGTGACATCCACAGCCTGGAGGATCTCAGTCATCTTGCACGCCAAAAAGGCTGGCCCTCCTTGGTGGATTGGGAGTTTATCCCTCGTCAATTACAAGAATTAAAGCCATGGCTTGACCTGATTGTTGAACGACCTACAGACAGTGAATGGTTTATGACGATTTCTGAGGAGTGGCAAAACGGCAGCTGGTGGAGTGAAGCTCCAAATGCAACCATGTTTGGGATTGACAAGATTGAACGCAACCCTGGCTAGTACGTGCTCCCAGGTCTATCACACCTGTACTCCATTGACAATAACTTATGTAGCTATGGAGAGATCAGACGAGTGTGGATCCATGCCTCACTGAAACAACTGTATCATGACAGTTCAATCTCATTGGATGTGATATGGCCCATGTCAGTGCAAGGATTCCTTTTGGAGGTACTGATGATGGAGGCAGCCATTCTGCTCATCTGTCAACATGAAAAATGTGGGTGGAATGAAGCAAAGGAGGTGCTTTTAGTGAGTGCATGCTATGGTTTGCTGAAGTTTCTGGATGAAGATGGCATGGCGGCAGAGTCTCTGTTGAAGGAGATGTCTGAGAAACAATGGTCAGTCCTGATTCAGAACAACTCAGAGTCCATCACAGACAATGACACCGGTATACCCATTAAACAAGAATGGGAGGAAACAAATATCCTGCAAGATGTCCCTACTACATGGAGGATTGTACATGATGCGACGGGGACCGAGGTATGGGTTATCAACGATTGAATACCTTGCAACATAAGTAATAGTACTGGTAGGCACTACAAGTCTTTGTGCATGCAAATTCTAACCTACTCAACAGTCCACCAAGGCAACGCAAGGACTAAAATTACAAGTAAATACCTAGAATCAAATCAAACAATTTGATGAGGGAATGGTAAGTTTCATCTTTCATTATACAAGTAAATAGTTTGCAACAAAATATTTACACAAAAACAAAATTATATATAATTTTGTAAATAAACACCCTGGATGAGTAAGTGCATTACCTCTATCAAGACAATGATTCAAGAATGCACGTACATGTTCGGACAGCTTGGGTTAGTCACAGCAAGTTCCTTATGGAGAGCAATGGCTCTGGTGAAAAGGAAAAGAAAACCAGCCATTGACTAGCGATAGTCAATACCGTGACAGGGCTAGCCAGCTATAGCAAACAGGACTAATAAAGTAATCAGCTATTTGTCAAGAACAGAAAGGAAACAACATACACTTCACTATTGTGACTAGTAAGTACATTAGGGATAACGAAGATATTAATACGAGACAATGTCCATATCGTATATTCATGTCTGACTTTGAATAGTGCTCATTAATTGATTAATGGTATTGATCAGTGAGAACTTGTCACCACAACAGAATGTTGGTATTCAGAAGGGATATTGTAGTAGTGAAGCATTGCATCAGTGCATGCCCCCATGGACCCACATTGAGCCATGGATTGGATCCATGGACCACACTCCCAGCTTTCTGGACCTCCTGGGTTCGGCAGACTGGTCATCTCCAGAGTTTTGCGCTGGCTGTATGAAGCACTCAGAGAATTCCCCCAAGATCTGATGTCTCTGACTGGAGATTTCCCCCTGGGGAGCCCCCTCCAGCTGCAGAATAATGCTGGCATGTATAAAAACCATGGAGCTAATACACATTCCATCAACACCATGGTGACCTCAAATTGGCAGTGAGATAGACCTTCCCCTGTATAGTCTACACCACCGAGATAGGCAACTGAACTGACCCTGATTCATTTCCGGATGTGTGTCGTGTCCATGACTTGTACAGGTATGAGCCCAAATAAGTACATTGCACCTGTCAAGGCCTCTTCGATATCCAGGGGTAAGGGAATAACCACAAAAGCACCAACCAATCACATATTTAGATGACAACAACGTTGTACTACTCCTACCACTGGCAGCAAGATTTAATTATGACTCAGCACCAGTATGTTACATTGCTCGTCATATCATCTAATGTCACTAGTTGAGAAGTTTACAGAAAAGAATAGGCTTATTCATCTGCCCTTCTAGTCCCTAAAGACCAGTACAGTTTGCTCATTGTAATGTTCACTGACAGCTTATTGCTTATGAATGACAGTTCACCGAGGCACATACATTATTACTATCTTATCTGGGAACTCGTTTAAACAGGGCTTTTTAGCTATTTACATCATTGAACAGCTTGTAAAGAATGCTTGGTTTCATATCATTTGCAACTATGCAAGCAAGATTACTCTTGCCGTCTAGTCTTGTCATACGCCAGTTTGATTTTCACCATTACCAGTGATAGAAGTTAAACTCACCCACAATGAAAAGAAAGCAATTCCAACCTTCTGAGAAGTGACATGTGCTGTGCATTTAGTATTTGCGTGCCATGCAGCGTATATGTGATGATGAAAACAGAGATATACGGCTGTCACTGATATCAAAATTGTGTCATCTTCACTCTTTATGTAAATGTCTGCTTCACTGCTGCCTTCACTTGCATGGTATGCCATTTCTCCTACAATGGTTTTGCACAATCTAAGCTAAAAAGTCCTCTCTACATCTACTGTCTGTGTTGTAGCTAAAAAAAGAAAATATGGCTAGACAAAAGTCTAGTATGTGCTCTTTAAATGATTATACAACTTTTGTACATCATATAAAGTTACAGTCTGTCATAAAAATATACTCTTGAAGTAACCCAATATGGACACGATATCAGCGCTTATACCTGTCAGCTTCGTCAAATACGGCTCTCATATTTGCACCTTTTCCATTCTTCTTCTCCTTGCAGAGCCATCTTGAAAATGTTCCAGCAGTGTACTTAGAACTATAGGTCTTCTGTAAAAACTCAAGGGATTTGGTAATGTCCCAATGCGGCTGTTTGTTTAAGTCTTCTATCAGGTGAGCAAGTGTCTTTCGCTGTCCATAGTCTGTTTTCTTGGTGGCTACATTTTGATGCCATGCTGGCTTTTTGCCCCAATGCTCATGTAAGACACACACAGGCAAGAATCCATTAATCCCATTGACATACTCCCAAAGCTGCTGAAATGTTGTCACGGTTTGGATTTCGTAGTAAGGGACCCAACTCTCTCCAACTGTAAGGGGAACTTCGGTCTCTTTCCTAGTATTCATTCCTCATATTCCATTCTCTCTTCTCCCCTAGTACTAGCCTTCATTCATTAGTATTTTTCTGTTATTTTTCCTTATTTTTCTGTGCAGGTGCTGCCCCAGCCCTGAAGCATCTTCTTGTCCTATGTTGTCTCGGACCTCCTTCCTAATTGGGTAGCTAGGTTGGCGGGGATCCCTAGGCTTTTCTCTTTGGATTCCCATCTGCCAGGTATCCACCTTCATCTGTAGATCCTCATAGGTTAATATATCTTTGGATTCCCATCTGCCAGGCTTGAGTGTGAGCTCCCACTTGCTTCAGAGGTTGCCCTTATAGTAGAAAAGCCTTCCCCATCTCTGGACTGGTTTGCAGGTGTCACAGACTGTCCTTTGACTTGTAGTCGAGGCATCATACTTCGCTTTGATTTGCAGTCGAGTGTTGGCAACCTAGCATCCCTTCCTTCCCCTCCCCAATACAACTTCTACTATGTCTGAAGCCCCAAACACCTTTGATCCTGAAACCAGCTACCACCAGCTTCTACAGCGAGTTATTACTCTGGAGAATGCCTTGATGATAGAGAGAACGAAAAGGAAAAGTTGAGGCAAGAGGTTGGCCAGCTTGATCTCTTTTTAAACACCCTGAATGTCAATGTTCATTCCCTCACAGCTGTTGCCAAATCATCTACCACTTCGAAACCAGCTACACCAGCCACTCCTCCTGAATATAATGGCAACAGAGAGAAGGGGAGAGCCTTCCTTAACTCCTGTAAACTCTACCTTGCTCTGTGTCCCAAGCAGTTTGTTGATGACCATGCCAAAATCTTGTGGGCATTGTCATTCATGAAATTGGGTTGTGCATCTTCATTTTCCACTCAGATCTTTGAATTGGAGACAAAGACCGGTCATCATAGCCACCAAACCTGGGATTCCTTTGAGAAGTCCTTCAAGGCAGCATTCTTCCTGCCGCACGAGGAAACCACTCCACGTACCAAACTTGAATCTCACCAGTACTACCAAAATAAACATAGGGTCAACGATTACATTGACACTGGAGGCAAACAACAATTTTATGAGTCAGAAAATATTTCAGGAAATCCTCAGAATCTGCCATATTTCCTGAAGATTTTCTGGGGACAGAAAACTGCTTAAAAACCTATGGTTTTTAGAGAGTTTTCTGTCCCCAGAAAAACTTCATGAAATTCTAGAAATGTGCCCCAGAAAACTGTCCAAGAAACACTTGCCAAAAATGATGAAATTGATGGTTTTCTGAGTCCAAGAAACTTAGAGAATATTTTGGATTTCAACAGGTGTTTCTGCAACCAGGAAAGCTTGCAAAAATTCTCAGAAAATCTTGCAGCAAACATGGTTATTTAACAGTTTTCTGATCAAGGAAACTCAAAAAATAAATGAGTTTTTTGAAACAGGAAATTGTCAGGAAATCTCTTATTTTTAACAGATTTTCTGATGCCAAAAAAACCTAAGAAAACCATAGGAAATCATAGAAAATGGCAGAGTTTCCTGAGGATTTCCTGGCTATTTAAATCCTGTTTGATTCTTGATGATTCAACAAGATTATTTTTTGGGTTTTTCCAGGATTTATGTAAGCACCCAGGAAATCCTCAGGAAATCCTGCCATTTTCCCTGATTTTCTGGGAATACTTCCTATGGTTTTCTTAGGTTTTTTTGGCATCAGAAAATCTGTTAAAAACAAGAGATTTCCTGACAATTTCCTGTTTCAATCAGAAAATCATTAGTTTTGGCAAGTATTTCTTGTACAATTTTCTGGGGCAAATTTCTAGAATTTCATGAAGTTTCTCTGGGGGCAGAAAACTCTCTAAAAACCATAGGTTTTTTAGCAGTTTTCTGTCCCCAGAAAATCTTCAGGAAACATGGCAGATTCTGAAGATTTTCTGAAAGATTTCTTGACTCAGAAAATTGTTGTTTGCCTCCAGTGCAATTGTACGCCCCCATTGCTCACTTCTAATTGTTTTGCCCCATTTCTGTGTAGTCGTATAAATGATAAATACACTGATTCAGAACCTAACCCCCAAGTTATGGAAGTAAAAACGATAGACATGCAAAACCTTAATCCCCTTCAATCACCCTCTGGAACTCACCATAAACAATGGGAAAGAAAACTTCCAATGCAATATATTGTTGCTTCAACTCTGCGCCCAAATTCACTCACCATAGCTGTTGGGTTACAGACTACAGACACAGCTGAATTGAAGTCTGTAAATGCCTTATTAGACAGTGGTGCAACTGGCTTGTTCATTGACTCAGAGTTTGTATGAAAGAATCGCCTCACTACTCGGACACTCTCTCACCCTATTCCAGTGTACAATGTTGATGGCACACCAAATGAATCTGGCTCAACCACTGAAGTCGATCTCATCCTCTGGTATAAAGACCATTCAGAAAGAGCTATGTTTGCTGTCACTCATCTTGGTTGCCAAAATATGATACTGGGTTTCACCTGGCTTAGTGAGCATAACCCTGAGGTAGATTGGAAATCACGAGAAGTACGGATGACTTGATGCCCACCCCAATGTAAGGCATGACACGAGTGCAGATTACCTGTGGGCATCCCATCTGTGGATTCAGATACCCATTTCCCACAGATAAGGCCCAGATGCAGGTCTGGCCTGTGGAACTCATGGGTATACCCACGGATATCTGTGTAATACATAGTTCTATTATTTTTGAACATGTTGTTGCCAAATGAATGTAGTGTCACATCACCGAATGTAGTGTGACATCATGTTGCTGAACCTAGTATCACATGACTGCATTCCTCACATGAGTCACATCAACATCGTCGACAACAATGGGTATGCAATCACTGGTCAATGGTAAGTACAATTTCCTAGTCTTCTTTGTATTCATCCTTTTGTTCTCTAGACATCTGTTGCCACTGGTGTTCAACACCTGTCTCGGGTGGCATTTTCAACACTCAGGCTGCAAATCCCCATGCAACCGTCATTGAGACATTGTGGCACGTTTAGGTATGAGTCCTGGAAATGTTAATCAGTCCAGCTAACATGGAGATCAAGGTTGATACACACAAGGGGACTACAATCTCTCTGGAATGGTATGTACTTTGAGCTCTACAAAATATTCTGCTTGATCATGAGGCTTTCATGCGAATGAAATTCCAGGCCCCACACTGGCCCACTTCAAGTTGCACCGCTGCAGCGAAGAAGTGAGTTGACTTACAAGATAGAAGTCAATGTGCCAGACATACCATTAACAGGACCGGAAGGGAATCATCTGAACCTCATGACTACCGTCCTGGGCAACAGTGCTGGATGTTCTTTGCTCATGCTCAGCCTCCCTCCCTGTATCCCTTCATCGCCTTCTCTCTCTCTTGCTAGTCCAATGTTTGCTCTACAATGACTCCCCCTCCGCAGCCTGGTTGGTGCTCTTTTATTCCACATCCTGCAAGCACCACCCCCATTTTTCAAGCAGGAGTCTGGTTGTAGGTAGCGCACCAACATTGAACACTTTGGCATCCACGATGGAATTTCAAATGTTGCCTTCTGACTTACTTCTCTCCATGTCCGTCAGCCCTGCACAAGTCCAGGAGACTCAACAGACTGTCGACAAGCCCAACACTCTGCTGACGATGAGCCTGCCCACACCCACCTTTCTCCCTGTCTGTCAGCGCTGCGTGCCAGGAGTTACTGACTCGAGCCCCACACCCCGCTGATGGCAAGCCCGGTCACACCACCTCTCTCCCTGTTTGTCAGTGCCGTGCAAGTGTAGGAGACATGGGAGAGGCTGTCGACAAGCACAACACCCTGCTGACAATGAATCACTCATCATTTTTCCGTGGGGACAATCTCCCTTGTTTAAGACTTCCAGGATTGGTAGTCCTGTGGTAGCATGTAGGAGTGTACTGTACATACTACTTAGTGTGATGTATTGCATATCCCAAGACAAGAAAATGTAAGAAAGTGCAGATATAAAACAAATAAACTAGTGCAATAAATGTAATTTTTTATTCACAAATTTCACAGGTATACCTGCAGGTACCTGTGATCCGCACCCATGGATCCAGATATCCGTGCCTCGGATGCCACCCCGGATGTGAGTAGAGCTTCCAGAGATTCACGGATTCACACATGTCATGCCTTACCCCAACGTCATACATGTAGAAACGTTGTGGAACGGGAACACCGGGGGGCACTTCAACTAAATGTTTGCCATGCTGGCCCTTACCCCACCCTTGTGGAAGATTCAGACAGGTCAATTGCTGAAGATGAACTCCTCCTGAGTCAACACTATGGGGGTGATTCTGATATGGCTGTGGACATTTCTGATGAAACCATAGAGGAGGGTGACCGAATTCTAGTTACCATGCTCCCCCCTCAGGCTGAGTTCATTCGTGCATCTTCAACAACATCCCAACGCCTTGCAGAAGCTTCCTGACACAACTCCTAACCCTCAGACACTGTTCCAGACTACCTGTCTGACTATGAAGATGTCTTTGCAAAAGAGTCATTTGACAAGCTCCCAGAATGCAAGCCGTGGGATCATGCCATTGAATTAGAGCCTGGAGCCAACCCCAGAACATCACCCAAGGTATACGCCCTGTCACCAGGAGAACAGGCTGAGCTGGACAAATTCCTAGAGGAGAATTTAGGCACAGGGCGTATATGACTGTTGAAGTCACCAAAGGCCTCACCAGTTTTCTTTGTCAAAAGAAAGATGGGGCCCTGCAGTTTGTCCAAGACTATCATGTGTTGAATGCAATGACAATCAAAAACTGTTACCCTCTTCCCTTGATTTCGGACCTTGTAAACAGCCTACGAGGTGCTCACTACTTCACTAAGCTTGATGTTTGTTGGGGTTTTAACAATGTCAGAATCAAAGAGGGCAATGAATGGAAAGCAGCCTTCATGACAAACAGAGGAATATTTGAACCTCTGGTGATGTTTTTTGGCCTCATCAACAGCCTGGCCAGTTTCCAGACCATGATGAATGGTATCTGTCATGATCTCATTGCTGAAGGAGTCGTGTGTATTTATCTGGATGACATTCTGATCTTTCCAGAGGACTTAGAGAAGCATCATGAAGTTGTCCGGAAGGTGGTACAACGTCTCAGATATCATAAGCTCTACTTACGTCCTGACAAGTGTGACTTTGATAAGACCAAAATCAAATACTTAGGCCTCATCATCTCACATGGAAAGGCGGAGATGGATCCAGTCAAAATTGCAGGTGTTGCTGAGTGGCCAACTCCCAATAACAAGAAGGAAGTGCAGTCATGTAAGGGAATTATAATTCCTTTAATAGATATATAGCATTAATATTAGTATACATAAGTATATAGAATACTGTACAGGCATAGGCTATGTCTATGCTACAAGTTGTGTACACAAGTGTCCACAACTGTAACAGTTGTAGCATGGGAAGAACCTTAGGTTCAAAAACCACTTACTGTAAACTATCACACACTGCTTGATAAAGAACTGTTTGGAATGGTTCTATGAGCCAGTGTGATAAACAACACTAAGTGTAAAACATTTACACTTTTTTTGAACCCCAAGAACTAGCTTAGGCTAGATCTAAAAAAGAGAGCACAAAAAGCAAACCACATGGTTTGCTAGATAAAGAAGCAAAGAGTGCTTCTTGGAATGTCTGCAAGACTCCAGGTTAGAACCAGGAGTCAAATGAGTCGCCCATTGAGTGAAGCCGATGTGAACGAGATCACAGACAGCGATCCAGACAATGCTGCAAAAGAAGCATCGGCAACGTCAACGTCCAGCATGCCTGGGATACACCCAGGCAGTGCCAATTGGAACCAATTGACTGGCTCTGATAGGAGAGAGATGGAGGGTTTAAAACCCTCCACACCATCGCGCACTAGTGCGCGACAAGCAAGGGACCAAGGCCCCATGCAAAAAGGAGAACCTTCCAGATGTGCGAGTATGACACCCGTGCGAGACACTAGACACTGAAAACAAATCAAGGTGTCCTGAGCCAGGAAATGCTTGGGGCATCCTCTGGAAAGCTATCATGTTAACATCATGTATGGACTTGTAACATGCTTGTTCTATTTAATATGGCCCAGATATGTTTCAAAGCCAGACATACATGGAAAAATTAAAATGTTCCTAGCATATATTCCATATTATCACTGGATTTGTTCAAAATATGGCCTCTTCCAGTGCATGCACAAAATATTCTGTGATCATATGAAATGCATGCTATGAACATTTTAATTTTTCCATGTATTTCTGGGTTTGAAACATATCTGGGCCATATTAAATAGAACAAGCATGTTACAAGTCCATACATGATATAAACATGATAGCTTTCCAGAGAATGCCCCAAGCATTTCCTGGCTCAGGACACCTTGATTTGTTTCCAGTGAGAGGAGGAATACCTGGGGTACAACCCAGGCAGCAGAGTGATGCAAGCCACTCTAGCAAAACAATAGAAAATTGGTGCCTAAGCCCCGAAAGACAAGCCTCAGAGTGAGGCTATTCAACAGAGGAAGAATTCCTCGAGGATGAACTCATGCAGGAACTCCTGTGAGAGACAGATGATACCTGTCAACAGATATCATTTGCCTGTGAACAGAGAAAACAAGCAGCTAAAGCTGCAAAAGCAGCTACAAAAGCTACTGAAATTATAGTCAGACGTGACAAACATCTGAGAAAGATCATAGAAGAATTGCATGCGAAACAATGCATGTGAATGAAAGGAAAAAAGGCCCTCTGTGGAAACAATCCCAATAGGGATTGTACAGATGAAGAGGGTGACCAATGACCTCAAAGGGGAATGAAACCCTCTGGAGAAATACCTAGAGCTCGGAAATGAACTCAGACAGAAGATGGTCATTCTGATTGGGAAGTGACACATAAGTGCCACGAGATAAAGTGAGGGATTGTTAGGGATCCCTATAATGTAATTATAGTCTCAAGAGTCTGACTATAGGGTTCCAAGTGTTTCTGAAAAGTAGTTGTACTTATATCTCTATTTTTTGTAACAGCTGCCTGAGTTGACATTAATGGTCCACAAGAGCCCACGACTTGGGATGCTGACCTAACACCTGCCAAATCCAGAACTCAGCTTCAACTCAGCTGCTTATCAATAATTACCTTTATTGTAACTCAGCAGCTGAGGTAAGCCAACTCATTGGTCAGCATAAAACCATTAATGGACACAATTCAGCAGTATTTCTCTATTTCTTTAATCAGCTATTAATAGTCAGGGAGGCAGTGTCACTGTCTTAACATCTCTAGCCTCTCTGGCCAATCAGAATTTGTATATTAATAGTGTAGAAATGGCTAGAAGCTCATGGAAGGTCTGTCCATATAAGGAAACTGCCACAACCTTCCACCAGGTTCCACCAGTTTCCAGACCTTCCAAAAGCAGATAGAATGTCTCAGATGTAGAGCTATAAATAGCTCTAGGTAGCCTAGCTAGAGAGAAGCAATCACACACACATTTCACACCCCACTTCTGCCTGAAGCCTGAGTCTTCTATCAGATCAGTTCAAGCCTGAAAAACTTGACCTAGCTGAAAAACTCTGCAGGAGCCTCTTTCAGTCTGCCTCTCACTTTGTAGGAGTGAAGCACAATCTCTTCAGCTTTTCACTGCTTTAGTTGGAGCTCTGTAGTTTGTAGGACCCGAGTTAAAGACTACTAGCTTGTGTAAGCAAACCACCACTTTCCATCTAATTGACACTTTGTTGCTTGTAGGGCCAAATATCAATTGCTGGCTTGTGTTGGCTATCATCACTTCTATTTAATTGAAGCTTTGTTGCTTGTAGGGCCAAAGTTAAATTAATAGCTTGTGTTGGTAACAACCACCACTATTATTCGATTAGCCTTTGTTGCTTGTAGGGCCTAAGTCTAATCAAATAACTAGTGTTGGGGTGTAGTACACTTTCTATCTAATCAAGCTCTGTTGCTTGTAGGGCCTTAGCTTGATTACTAGCTTGTGTCAGCACAAAGCTACCACACTCTATCTTATCTGGGCACTGTTGCTTGTAGGGCCTTTGCCTGGCTAACTAGTTTGTGTTAGTGTTGACTTTATCAACTCTCAAGTTAGTTTTAACTTGCTGTTGTTGGTTTTTTCCTTTCACTCCTTGATCCTTGGCTATCCTTTTAGTCCTTCAATTGAACAGCCATTCAATTGTTGCGACCTTGAGCCTAGTCGTCCAAGTCTGCTTTCCCCATATTGCATATAAAAACAAAGCATTGGAACCCTGTACGCTCTCCCTCATAGTTTCAAGTATTATCTTGACCAGACTAGTAGCCTTGCTACAAGTGCTTTGAATTGCATTGTTACCGCAAAGTAATAGTGTTATTTGAACACCGGAGTAGAATCTCTTAATTGGGTTCTCCGTTAAAATAGTCTTTGGTTGATATCCCCTTGAACACTATCAGTGGCTAGACTAAACTTGATTGTGTACCTTACACCAACGTTTAGTTCTGAGTTCACAGTTTCCAAAACAGGGATAGACAATCCCTCTTCGAAATTGTCACTGGACAAATTTAGTTGGATAATGAAATCACCAAAATCAGCATTGCAGACACACAAGACGTCCTTGCAGAGCAAGCAGACCATTGGGCTGAAGCCAAACAAAAGGCTGCCAGAAGGCATCATCACGCTCTAGAACTGAGCGTAGAACTAGCAGAACAAGCAGTAGCCGCGCAGTATCCTCAGGTCAATGGACCTGAAATGGAAGAGGCAATACGTGCCGCTAGGATAGCGCATAACAAATATAGCTCATATGAACGAGTCTCAAACGCCAGGCTAGCTGGCGATACATGTGCAATTCCGGCCATAGCCACAGGAACACATCAGGCTCCAATTGGACCTGATGCAGATACCCCTCAGCGAGCCCCGAGTATACGGGGCATACCAGAGAGGTACCAATCAGTACTACTCACAGAAGTCAGTCACCAGCTGACTCACTTTAATGACAATCCTGACCACACAGACAGGATAGCAATGATGGTGCTCCATGAGAATCGACACATGAGTGCTGAAAAATCTACCTTTGCAAAGGCAGGAATACAATTGCCTCACCCTGAGTCTTATGGGGGAAGTGCCAATCTCAAAGAGTTATAGACACCCACTGCAGGAATACTGCAATGGTTAAGCATGAATAATCTGCTCGGACCATCTGAGACTAAAGCTCAGATAGGGTACATAGGCACTTGCCTTAAAGACGAGGCATCCGAGTGATTCACTTGAACAGTAGAAAGATGGGACTGAGAGATCCGAGACTGGACCCTCAAGTCTGTAGTCACTGCTTTACAGCAGCAATTCCTACATACTTTGACACATAGACAAGCGTCAAACAAATTTGACTCCTTGGAGCAAGGAAGTCATACTGTGGATGAAATCCTCAGTGATATTCTAAAGTACTCAGCACGCATGATAATGCTGCCAGATAAGTACTCTATGAATAAACGATTCTTAGTTGTACTAAAAACATCTTTGAGGATAGAAGTCCTCAAATGGGGGTACACCCTGGAGACTCATTCCCTAGAGGAGTTGTCACATGAGGCCCTCGAGTCAGCATCCCATTATGACTATGGCATGCAAGTGAGTACTACTGCAGCCAGCGGCAGTATGACAACAAAAAAGAATCAGGCTGTGAAAAAGCCTGAACAGGCTGCGAAGTCGCAACCTAATACAAGTAAAGTGCAGCCAGGTAAACTGGCATACAAGCCACAAATTGTACCCATGGTACCAGTAGCCACTGCTGGAAATAGAGCAGTGGCAAACAATGCCACTAGGCCAGGTGCAACTGGAATAGGGAAAGCACGTACATCAGATGTACGTTGCTACAAATGTGGCTAAACAGGCCACATAAAGCCTAATTGCCCCAAACTAAGGGACAAACCGCATGTTGCAGGCACACGGATCGAAGAAGACCTCAGAGACGAGGTGGAACAAGAAAGTTTGGAGCCACCAGATGGCCCAATCAATTGGAAGAGGAGGAATTACCTCCTGAAAAAAGAATACCCTGACCAAATGGTCAGAGACTGGCAAACGGAACCAACAGAGAAGTTCCAATGGTCAGATGACGAGTTCGAGGACAATCAGACTGAGTATCATGCCAGTGCGATACACACTGCAGGATACTGCGACAGACACAGGATATATGCTACACAAATACAAAATGAGAGTGTAAACTCTCATATCCAACCTGTCTGACTAGCCACGGGTGGTATAATAGACAAAACTGCTGAGCCAGTCTATGATCATAGGGCTCGGCACAAAGATCAAACTTGGCCTAAACGACCATGTGAAGAAAACCAGACTATCTCTGGTTACTTTGAAATTGGAGGCACAAGAGCCCACTGTATGCTAGATAGTGGGTGTGAAGGTGTGATGATATCACCCAATTTCACACATGCAACCAAGATGAAGACGTGCAAACTCGAACGTCCCATAGGCTTACAACTAGCCTGTGTTGGTAGTAAATCTACCATAAACTACGGCATCAGAGACACCATAAGATTTGGATCTAAGACCATCGAGGAATACTTTGACGTAGCTAACATCAATTATTACGATGTTATACTCAGAACTCCATTCCTGAGAAGGATGGGATTATTCCTGGATTTTAATGGTTCAGGACAAATACTAATGGGGAATGAAAAAATCCCCAATGGAGCAAACACGTTCGGTAATGAACACAAAATGGAAGCCAAAAGACCTCCTCCTAAGCCACATATAACTGCAGCTATAATGAATAAAACTCACAATTGAAGTGAGAAGGGTGAGCTGCCAACAAGTGACTCACCCATAAGTTCACTGCAATCACAGCGAGAGGGGGAGGGGATAGACGAAACTAAGGGGTGCATGCGCCACTTAATGGCTGTCAAAGCCAAACAGGGTAGTTTAACCCCTGCTGATTTTCCAAGATTGCGAGAGCAATGGAAAATAGAATTTGCCGATATGTTCAGCCAAGTACCTTTATGGTTGCCACTGTGGAGAGATATAAATCATGAGATAAATCTCATAGACGATCACAAGCGAATAAATTATCGCTTGCCTAAGTGCCCAGATGCACTTAAGGAAGAACTCATTCAGAAAATTGAAAGATACACCACTGCAGGGTGGTGGGAAAGGGCATCAGCTAAACAAGTGATACCCATGTCAAGTATCCCAAAGAAAAATGGGAAACTTCAAACAGTGTTCAATTTTTGTTTGCAAAACGATAACACAGAGAAGGACATCATGCCCTTACCTGATTAGGACACCATACGACACGATGTAGCGCATGCCAAATACAGATCCAAGCCGGATATGTCAGAAGCATATGAGCAAATACGCATAAAAGATATGGACATCTGGAAGATGGCCTTTGCAACAATATCCGGCACATTGTGAGCTGAGTAATGATGATGGGGGACTGCAACACCCCCTCAACATTTCAACATCTAATGATGTTTATATTTCGCGACTTTATAGGTTGCTTTGTCCATGCATATCTGGACTATATATTCATATTCTTGAATACAATCAAGGAGCATGAACAACACCTAAGAAAGGTGTTTGAGAAACTGAGGGAGGTAAAACTGTACCTCTTGCCATCCAAGTCAGACCTCTACTCTGAAAGAGTAGACTGCCTTGGTCATAAAATTGACAACAAAGGCATACATGTTGATGCCAACAAAATGGCCAAGATATGAGAATGGCAATGCCTGCTAACCCTACATTTATCTTTTGCAAATTTATAGGTCGCTTTGACCATGCGTATCTGGACAATATATTCATATTCTCGAATACAATCAAAGAACATGAACAACACCTAAGAAAGGTGTTTGAGAAACTGAGGGAGGTACAACTGTACCTCTTGCCGTCCAAGTCAGATCTCTACTCTGAAAGAGTAGACTGCCTTGGCCATATAATTGACAACAAAGGCATACATGCCGATGCCAACAAAATGGCCAAAATATGCAAATGGCGCTGCCCTCGGTCATACGTTGAAGTTCAATTTTTCTTAGGATTGGTGCAATACCTAGCACCATATATGCTGGATATAACGGCATATACTATACCCCTTTCAGGCTGTGCCTGAAATAACAAGATGTTCATCTGGATGCCCTTATCAGACAAATGCTTTGAGTTGATCAAAACATTAGCTTGCAAGGCTCCAATATTGAAGCCTATAGACATAAAAAATCCAGAGACAATCTGGGTTATATGTGACAGATCCAAGACAGGAGTCGGCATGGTATACAGACAAGGTCCTGACTGGGAAACCTGTAGACCCGCTGGCTTCTTATCTAATAAGTTTACATTGGCACAGCATAGCTACCGAACACACAAGCACAAAACAATAGCTGTGCTCGAAGCTCTCATGAATTGGGAGGATAAACTACTAGGACAAAAATTTGTCCTAGTCACAGACCATAAAGGTCTTGAATATTTCAAGACCCAACCGCATTTATCACCAAGACAAGTGCATTGGTGGGAGTTTCTCTCCCGCTTTACATATACTACACTCCACATGGATGGAGTAAAGAATAAAGTAGCAGATTGCTTATCCTGCTACTTTGAATTCAATGTGCCAGAAGATGCACATCTGGAACACATCTATGTCCAGGCTGACACCAGATTAGGCCCAGATGGGGAGCTACTCCCCGATGAACACTTCATTGAAATACGAGCAGCTACAGCATGCAAGTCTGCTCGAATACAACAAAAGCAAGAGGATAGAATCCTCGAAGCCAACAAACTAAACGAGGAAGTTGAACTTCCTCAAACTTCGCCTAGAATACTGGATGAAAATGACATCAAAGATGTCATCGCCCTGGACTCTGGTCCAAAGGGAAAATCACTATGCAAATGCATAGAGAATAAGATTTATTTAGCTGCGCTTGTTCACAATGGCTATGAAAAAGATGTGACCTTTAGAAAGGTCTTAGCCAATCCTGAAGCACATCCTCGCTTCAGGATTAAAGATGGATTAATTTGGATCAAGAATAGGTCCAAAAGAAGCATGGTATGCCTACCCCGTGAAGCCTTCCTGAGGGGGAGGAGACTCATTGAGGTCATAATAGACCACGCTCACCAAGCCGTTGGCCATTTTAGCCAATTTAAAACGGCTAATTATGTTGGCCGTTATTATTGGTGGCCAACAATGATGAAGGATATACAATCCTTCTGCGAAACATGTGGACCTTGTCAACAGAACAAGGTCAGTAACCAGCAGCCCTCTGGGCTGCTGCATGCATTACCAGTGCCTGAAAGGCCCTGGCAATCTATAGGAATGGACTTTATGGGCCCACTCCCAAAGTCAAAAGAATTCGACTATCTGCTCGTAATAATCGACAGGCTCATGTCACAGTTACATTTGATACCTACAACAGTTAAAATCACTGCAAGGCAGGTCACGTGGTTATATCTATGAGAAGTTGTACGACTTCACGGGACAGCAGAATCAATCGTATCAGATCAAGACTCAAAGTTCACTTCCATATTTTGGAAGGAACTACAAAGATTAATGGGGACTAAACTCCTCATGTCTACATCATTCCACCTGGAAATGGATGGAGCAACAGAAAGAGTGAATCGTTCTATGGGTCAAATATTGCGAACAGTAGTTCGCAATGACCAAAAAGATTGGGCAGAAAAATGCCCAATGGTCAAATTCACATTGAACAGCAGTGTCAATGCATCCACAGGATTTGCACTGTTTGAACTGAACAGTGGATATCTGCCCAGAATTGGACAGACACTAGAAGTTAACACCACTTATAGAGGTGTTAAACAATTCACACAGCAAGCACTGTGGAACCTAATGGAAGTGCATGACACTATCATTGAAAGCTGTGTGTCACAGACACACTACGCTAACCAAAAGCAAAGGACAGGCAGCATATATGTGCCTGGAGACTTAGTTTACTTGTCAACTGAGAACTTATCCTTGCCCAAAGGGAGGCAAGGAAGCTTATGCCCAAGTTTATTGGGCCATACAAAGTACTAGACATAAATAATGAAACATCTAACATAAAGCTCAAGTTACCACCCGAGCTCAGTGCACGTAGGATTACCCCTACATTTCATACAGTGTTAATATGGCCGTATACAGCAAACAACGATGAGCTGTTTCCCAAGCGAGACACGAAGTCATTCTATGACTTTGAACAAACTGACAAACATGAATGGTTCATCGATGAAATACTCACCCATAGATGGACAAATAATAAAGAACTAGAGTTCCAAGTTGATTGGACTCTGGGAGATGTGACGTGGGAGCCCCTTGCTGAATGCAAGGAGCTAGAAGCTCTAGATGAGTATCTAGAGCTGTGAGGTGTGAAATGACCTCACGAGCTACCCAGACGCATCTAGTGTGTCTGGTCATGTTACTCAATTCAAGTCCCACCTGCAGCCAAAAAAGAATAATGCTGCGGGCACTTCTTTTCTTCAACCATCCCACTACCACAGTGGGACATGAGTGGGATGAACCCCGACTCTCACATGAGCAACACACACAATGAGCCTGCTGCAAAGCAGGCTACTGCACCACTATTGGGCATGGCCTGATTAATCACTGAGTATCAGCGTAAAACCAAGTGGCAGATCCACAGTCTGCCTCACGCCATTATACTGTCGCATAAACGCAACTGTGGGCCATGCGAGGCCAACGTAACACACGTCCTCGCCACCATGCAGGCTGGCAAAATGAACTTCAGTAAAGATGAAGTGTGGGAGGCCGTATACAAGGCCTACGTGGACCTATCATGTCGTTTTACTGACAAAATTGATGAGCTGAAGGAAAAGCTCGCGTACCATGAAAAACGGTATAATGACGTGCATCGCAAACTAGATGTGGCCCAGGAAAAGATACGTGATTGCAAATCGCGTTTAGACGAGATGCAGGTGCAACTCAATGAATGAGCCATGCAGCTAACTGAGCTGCACAAGAAGGGTCCTCAAACCCTTCCTCAGACAGCGGCTCAGCCATCTACCTCACCCCAACCGGCTGTAGACATACAGCCACAAGGAGACGGTAGTGAGCTGTCTTAATCACCACGTCCCATGTTTCCCTCACGGGCACACCTCATAGCGGGGACAGACATCCTGATCTGTCCCATCAACAATCCAGGGATGTCTCCACCCCTGCCAGGTCATGCGTACACCTTTGATCTGACTATGGGTGCACTGGTACTTTACAAAGTACTGCCAGTCAAACCCTGGGA
>MU134448.1:15289-65921 GCA_015039355.1 Ramaria rubella | reverse complement strand
ATACTACATAATATTGGTTGTGTACATTTTCGATACAAAGACTTATATCTACCTGTAAGGTTTACTTCATCCTACAAATCTTCAAGATACAAATACAACATAAATTTATAGACAATACATGTAAGTCCTAAAAAACCTACTCACATATATTCTCTATGTATATTAGAGTCAAGTCTATACAATCTTATATCTTCGGGACGTTGTTACAAAATGTTCATATTTAGTTGTTACTACTATATCTCACGTTGATCTGTACTACACATAGTATCATACAATCTACACGTTATTTTCAATACCGATGTAACTCTATCCGGGTAACTTATTTTACACATAGTAATCGTATTCTTTCTATAACATATTTTAAAAATTTTTGAAATTTAACATGTATACATAGTTATCAATCACATTTGTAATTTTATATACATTTCGATAATTAAGACTACACACTAACTCTATTACATGTAAATCAGACGAACAAACGTTAGAGTTATGTACACTTACTGGGAGATGATCCCTGAAAAATTTTCACCCGATTATACACCTCGAACTCATTTTAATCCCATGACTGAGGAATCCTACGCGTTAAACATCGGATATTATTTTTATTTATCCCAACAGGTTTTTGTGATGTACAGATAAAACTTGACAACCTTAAACGGACAAACGAATCCCCCCCAGTGATACTGGAGGGTAGTAAAGGGTACGGTAAGTACCTGGAAAAGAAAGGTGTGATATAAAGGAGGAACACAAAAGAGTACATTATTTACCTGGAAAAGATTAGAATACTATTATAGGGGGTGTTGTTTGGTGAAACTATTTCTGTAATAAAATCGAGTTTAGATGTGAGGGTTAATATAACATATGATGTATTATAGAGGACCATCTCAGATGGTATAATACAATTTAATTCTGGGTTTGATACAACACCCCCTATAATAGTATTCTAATCTTTTCCAGGTAAATAATGTACTCTTTTATGTTCCTCCTTTATATCACACCTTTCTTTTCCAGGTACTTACCGTACCCTTTACTACCCTCCAGTATCACTGGGGGGGATTCGTTTGTCCGTTTAAGGTTGTCAAGTTTTTATCTGTACATCACAAAAACCTGTTGGGATAAATAAAAATAATATCCGATGTTTAACGCGTAGGATTCCTCAGTCATGGGATTAAAATGAGTTCGAGGTGTATAATCGGGTGAAAATTTTTCAGGGATCATCTCCCAGTAAGTGTACATAACTCTAACGTTTGTTCGTCTGATTTACATGTAATAGAGTTAGTGTGGGAACTAAATAACGTAGTGAGATCCTTGTTCATATACAGAAGGTTGTATTGTTCTAGTTCTCCTCTTAATCTGATGAATCTATACGTTTTACTTGAAATTAAAAAACTTGAACACTAACTGAATGGGAGACTGACCCTTCTTATTTAAGAAATGGGTGAAAACAACTTTATATCACATGTATAGGAAGAAGTTTTGGGTACCTAAGACGATATATCTGACCGAGTGGATACATCACAGGTTAACCAAAGAAAACATATGGTTCCTTCTACATACATAATAAACCTTTAAGTCCTTCAAATTTATGAAGAGGATCTGACATTACAACAGCTTCTATAAACGGTTTTCCCATCGTAAGTGTTTAACATGTAAGTCAACACACTATGGACACACTTACTAATCCAAGTACTTTTAGATGACTCCCGTGAGAAAGTCGGAGGTACGAAGTGTTGTTATAGTCTCTGTCAAATATAAAGTTAATAAACAACGTTATTCTACAAAATTTTTGAGGATGGTTGTCATAATCATTGGTATGGGGGAAAACCGTCCAGACCATTAATATAGATTGACGTTCCAGTCTCTTGTTTTTAGACTGGGACATACTTTTTATGACATCTTACCTTAAAAAACAAAAAAGTACCGAAGATCAAAGGTGAGATCAAGGAAGAGGTACAGGAGAAAACAAGGTAACATAGGAAGGGCGTATCGGTCATTTACAAGTGTCTCGACTTGAAAAACGAGACCTCATTCTAGTGTTTCGACCCCAGCAATTTTTCAGGTAGGGTAGATAAGTGACCTCCGTACGGTTTTAAAAGACTGGGTCTTTTGGTATGTCTATTAGAAGTCTTTACCAACTCATACGGTTACTAAATAGACCTACCCCTTGACACACTTTTGTCTTACAAACGGTTACTAAAAGACTAGGGTAATTTAAAATTATTCTAGTGACTCTTATTTAACTCTTTTAAAGGACTCTTTTGAGAAAAGGGGTACAAAAGGGTACAAAAAGGAGTGTTATAGAGTTCAATAAGACTCACTAGAATAATTTTAAAGGACCCTAGTCTTTTAGTAACCGTTTGTAAGACAAAAGTGTGTCAAAAGGGTAGGTCTATTTAGTAACCGTATGAGTTGGTAAAGACTTCTAATAGACATACCAAAAGACCCAGTCTTTTAAAACCGTACGGAGGTCACTAATTATAATTTGGGGGTAAGGGTAGTAAGGTAACTCTGTTCCAAAAATTTTTGTTAAATGTGAGACTGATTAAAAAAAGTTAGGAACAGAGTTTTGTCTACAGTGGGTACTCCCGTATAGTAATTTATTTCCTTTATTTCCAGTGGACGACATGACAAAAACAGTTTACGAGGTCCACAAAGTAAGAAATATAAAAACTATACCGATAGATTTATAAGCCGGTAAAAAAGGAAACAATTTGGTATCAAAGAATCGGGTAGGAGATCCTTGGATGACTCCACTAAAAAGAGGACTAGTAAATTCAGTTACTCGTTGAAAAACTTTATCATGTCGGACAGATTTACAAGGTAGGACAAATGATTAAACTTATAGTCAAGGGTAATTAGTTAACAACACTGAAGATAATAAACATATAGGAATGGAAGGGATCCTATATATTAGGAAGGGCAACACTACATATGAAAACTTAATTATACCAAGTAGAGTAGAAGGTTATAAAAAGGTGTAGAATGAAAGTTACACAAAGGTAGGAGTAGATATTGGAGATTTTCTCATCTAACCACAGGAGATATTATGAACATCGGGGAACGGTAATGTGTTATACATCATATATATACATTTTGACTTATAGGTCCGAATATACAGGAATTTAATGTCAGACAGTTGAGAAGATTTAGTAACGATATGGGTGTAACGGAATATCTCCTATCACCACTCAGGGGTCAAGAATATGCCACCAGTCCGGTAGGTTCAAATTATGGAAATATTAACTACTCCGGGTAGAGAAGACCGTCACAATACCGTCCATGAGATCCTATATTCCTAGGAAATCCAGGACCTTAATTTCATTAGAAGAGTAGCCAAACGAATCGGGCTTTTATGGAAAACTGTTGATATACGAATGGTTGATGTCATTATTCAAACCAGAAGTACGGTAACTTTGATATTAAACGTTGATTACAGAATTCTACAAACCCTTTATGTGGAAAAACTATTGGAGGAACGTAAAAGGGTCAAACACTTAAGGTGGTTACTGTTATACGTTTCTTTGCAAGAAAGAAATCTATATGGTAATACTGAAAGAATAGTGTTTATAAGAACTGTTCAACAAAGGTAACAAGGAATTCACTTTGGAACTTTTTAAGTGTAGGAAGGTTTAGTAGAGATATCCGAAATTTTGCAAATTATATCATAAAATGACTGGATTAGGATGAAGGTATCTTAAAGTGAAGTTTAGATCAGTGTGGACATAGAAATCGTAGAAGGTTACAAAAAACGTATCTGAGACCACCTAGATGTTTATACAACACTTAAGAACTTGGATTTTGACAATACTGTAGTGTCGAAAGTTCGTAAACCTGTATAAACAATATGTGGAACTAAGATCGTCTTACTCTAGATGACATTTTCCTTTGTGTCAATAGAGGATGGAAAGAAGACAGAAGTTGATATAGAGGAAAACCATGAGGGTGGAAACAATACATAAAATATTGTACAAGAGATCAACAATACATACCATCCAGGACGCACTACAGATATAGTACATTTTATTGTAAGTAACTGTTAAAAAAAGTGACGAGATTCCTGTAGAAGATCTCGTTAAAGTCTATCACTCTAAAACTTTCTTATTATTCCTCACACATATCCCGGGTTCAGTAGTAGGACTACTACTAGACTTATCTCGTTGGAATAAAGTTTACTTACTAATTTCTCGAAGAACGTGAATCGAACATTTATCCCAGATACCAGGAGGGGCTAACTGGTATGTTAATGTAATAGTGTCTTATAATATAATCTTCTTCTTTCTCTTCCAAATTTTCTCACAAAGGGAAACCATATTAGACAGGGTTTTTGTAGTCCGAACAGTTTAAAAAAGTAATACAGTTATGTGAAGAACCAGTCTAGAACACAGTAACAGAGAAGTATATAGAGACACATCACTAAAATAATTAGTAAAAAGACAGAGTTTTTATATATGTAAAGTAGTTGATATTTACGAAAGTTTTACACTGAGTTAGTTCTGGAAGAATACTCAACACTCATGTAATGTAATATAAGGTGTATGTTGGCAACATCTGTGACTTATTTAAGGTTGTTTGGACATATTGAACAATTTAACATAGGTGTAAGACCTATATATGGTTGTAGTTTGAAACATAAAAGATATATAAAAGGTATGTATTTAGAACGTAACCGAGGTACATACTATTAACGTACCCTACGTAAACCACGACAGAATTTACGAGAAAATAAAAGTTTATAGTATAGTTAGTATCGGAATGTATACGATAAAACTATTGGAACCTCGAGTTCAAGACAAGACCCTTGTCAATTATTCCTGGTTGTTTTATTGGAACCAAAAAGTTTAACAAAGTATATTACATGATATAAATGCAAAACAACACTGACACCTTGAAATAGTAGGAGGTTAGGACCAGATTGTCCTTACTTCAAAAGTAAATATTAAGATATATCAAAACGGAGAAAACGATATAGAAGCAGACCCATCAATATCTAAAGAACATTTGTATAGACGTCAAGTTACTATCGTGTAAAAAGAAGGAGAAAGAGTACGTTAAATAAGACTTCAAAAAGTTAATATGAATGTAGTATTTAGAGGAAAGGTATCTTCCACAGGTTTGGTACTTATACACCCTCACATTTACTTGGTCGTATGGCTTTGTCCCGAACTTTTAATAATTAATTTACAAACCTTTACTGTCGTAGTATACGACCGAGATAAAGACCACACGAAGAGACACAGAACCTTTCGTCAGAAGACTAGTTCACGTACTACTTGAGAGTGATGAATCTATAGATTTACACTGGATTAGTTATTTGACTTTTTTCATTGTGTGTATGGATCCAACTATTGTAATAACAATAGTTCAGAAAAGAAGTGTAAGTGTTGTACGGAAGTGTTCGACTTTATCTACGATTTTTCCTATTTCTACGGTTTCGTTTGTTTGAGTTACTTCGTAAAGTTCCGAATTACCTCTTCTCTACCAGTAAAAATGTACTCAGTACCGGATGTTATTGGTTCTGTTTTGTAGTATCCTGTCTCTAATTTTTTTCAATTTCCTTAACTAGTACAATTTTTACAGTATAACTTCTTTGAACCTGGTTAGGGACAGAAAAAGAAAGATTGTCAAAAACAAGACAAAGTTTCTGGTAGGACCAGGGATGTCTTTACATCTTTTCCCCGATAATAATTATATGGTAGATTAGTGACCAGACAGAAAACTTCTCTACCCTTCTGTGTACGGAAGTTGATGAAAGATGCTACAGGTATTCCCAAAGATACCTTCTCTTCCCTTAAATTTACAACTAGATTTACTTGTCCAGTTGTTGTAGAATGTTTGTTACAAGAGTTGATATCTCTATTCTTAAAACAGACGTATATATTTGTTAGGACTACTCAAATTTGGTTAGTGTAACGATGATCTACCAGTACTGTGATCTCCTAGACTTTAACCGGTTTCAAGTCGACTACCGATAAGAAAGTTCAATTTCTTTCGACCTAAATCTTGAGTTCATACATAACTATACTTACCATACCATAACAAATGTAGTCATAGGTTTGGAACACGTTTTTTGTTGCTACCTTGTTACAATCATCGTGATCTTTTAAACCTCTTAATATATGTGTTTCGACTAACACAACCGGAACTACCACCAATACGTTTGTCCATCACCGTTTTTTACTCTTGAACGTACGGTTATTAAAGAATATGGGAACAGTTTTCTTTGGTTTCTTTGGTGATAGAATATTACTCTGTTTCATATTACTCTTCAAACCTTCAAAAGCGAGATGTTATCTTCGAACCAAACCTCTTGACCCTTATTATAAATCATTTAAATTATTATTTTTAATTTTGATGTTGAGGATTCCAAAAGTGTAATGTTAATGTTCATCGTACACATAATGATTTATATTTTTTTTATCATCTTGATCCCTTCTAACTCCGACCACTACGAGTATTCCGAACCAATCTGCTACTTAAACTGATAGGTTTCGTTCTACTATGTCTTCGATGTGATAGAGGTGGACACTGGAATCTCCTCTTTCTCAGAGTGTACTTGAGATAAGTTTTTATAGTCTTTGTTGATGATCTACCATTATTATATCTTAGACTACTCCTATACCTTCTTCTCAGGATACTTTAGCTATTTTATCATCCTGTATTTAGACTATTCTTACCATAAGCTGTAATAAATCATTTTACCTTTCCAATGGCTGCAGGAAGTACCTAAGGTTCCCTTCCAAAATTATTATGTCTAACGTATCTACTCATGACCTTTTTACACTTCCGACCTTGATATATCTCCCAGTAAGTCCCAGTCTTCCAACAAGTATTGAAATAGGTTTACACGTAAATTAAATACTACATAATATTGGTTGTGTACATTTTCGATACAAAGACTTATATCTACCTGTAAGGTTTACTTCATCCTACAAATCTTCAAGATACAAATACAACATAAATTTATAGACAATACATGTAAGTCCTAAAAAACCTACTCACATATATTCTCTATGTATATTAGAGTCAAGTCTATACAATCTTATATCTTCGTGATGTTGTTACAAAATGTTCATATTTAGTTGTTACTACTATATCTCACGTTGATCTGTACTACACATAGTATCATACAATCTACACGTTATTTTCAATACCGATGTAACTCTATCCGGGTAACTTATTTTACACATAGTAATCGTTTTCTTTCTATAACATATTTTAAAAATTTTTGAAATTTAACATGTATACATAGTTATCAATCACATTTGTAATTTTATATACATTTCGATAATTAAGACTACACACTAACTCTATTACATGTAAATCAGACGAACAAACGTTAGAGTTATGTACACTTACTGGGAGATCCTCCAGACAAGCTCTAACTCCCGTATAACATTCATTACTTGTACTCTTTCTTTAACTTTGTTCAGGCTCTGGGTATACAAGTTAACAGATACAGGTCTTACCGAACGCCCCAACAGATAGAACACCCCAACAGAGCTCAGAGTCGGTTCTCTGGATTCAGTTGAACAGTTGTCGAGGGTCCAGTGTAGAGGGTTACAGGTGGAATGAACATTGAGGTCGAACCTGAATGATCAGGTCGCTACTCGGTCCTAGAGTAGATACTTGGTAAGACCAAGTAGAAGAAAGGGTATCAGTATTTATATTAAATGCAGCACTGCTCCTTTAGCATACAGCAGTAACCCATACACACCAGATTAATCTGAACGTACTTTAGAACCATGATAGGAGACTCGGTACTCGAGTCTTCCATTGAGTTCAAAGTGCCATCTTTACCTTAACAGGTGAAGATACTGACCTATACCGGGTTATATTAACACGTGATTAAAGGAACGGGCAGGAAATCCATTCCTGTCCAAGAAACATCTGTCTATATGATCGACAGGATGAAACATACAGCAAGGAACTGCCGCAGACCATAATCGTCATAGACAGACGACGTGAACCGAGCGCTACTACCGTAGTACTCGTAGGTAGTCCAAGGTGTTGCGAACAACACGCTTGACGGCATGAGGAGATTTCCATCATAGGTGGCTATCATGGACGGGTTATACCCCGTTCATAGGTGACAAGTTAAGTATTTGCCACGCATAGGGCACCAGTGTGACTAACTCGACAAGTTACGTTTAAGATGGTAACCCGTAAAGAGTCGGGTTAGGAAGACTAGTGAGACGTGATGGCACGTCTAATAAACAGGATGTCTTACTAAGTGAACAAGACAACGAGGTAGGTAGACGCCCACCTTACGACACCTGTACTCGTCGAAGTACGGGTATTACGCGACGTTAAGGGAGGTCTTATACCTCCACTTAAACCTCAGCGCTAGGCTATAATAGCTGAGGCCGTGAGGTACGTTCGTATGATGGAGAAACTCCATATTGGTGCGCTGAACAGTGCGTCAGTGAGAGCAGCATCAACCGTGATCTACGTGGTATCTACACTCATACAGTTAGTGCTGATCATTCATCAGTACTGGGAAACTAAGACCGTTACCCGGTTGTTTTAGGTAAGACTATCTGACGGTTCCAGATAGTCCATAACCGTCCCATACGTTATTGGGACGACCAGTAGATAACAGGAAGAAACGTCGGACTGTCCGACGTGTCCTAGGGTGTCTTGCTGAGATACAACCGACGGTAAGGGCTGGTGGTCATGCTAACGGACTACATGAACAGCCAAAAACTTAACGGGTTTTACCGGTTGATGAGATACACGTACTAGTTACTAATAGAGCTGGTAAGAGGAGGGGGAACCTTTTGTGAAGGGTCCCTTCTGTATGAAATTAAATGCACATTTGGATAAAGTTATGAACAACCTTCTGACCCCGAATGACCCTCCTACATAGACAATTGTATGTTCTGTATTCTCAAGCCCCGTTCTACTAAATGTTTCGTTTTGATATCTCTTGCTTCTATCTCCTATGTTTTTTAGATATAAAAGGACTATAGTTTTGTAACTTGTATCCATCGAATTCACATCTGTGCTTTGTGGTCAACTGCGTGAACGAACAAATTCCTTGAACAAACCCTTAGAATGAACTTGGAGTATCTATACCGCTGAACTCCTTCATCTACAACTTCTCTTTTTCGCAACAGATTAAGAGTCTCATTCTCTATCATGGTGACCAACCTTATCAACAACATCGAGCAACATAATGTCCACAAGTTTCGTGATATTAAACCGAAACTTAATAATGACAACTGGATTTCCTGGCAACGCGAACTTCTCGGTACAACACGCGACCGAAGACTATACCAAATTATTATCAGAGATGATGCTAAGCCCACAGTTGCAACAACACAACCATTAACTGATTTACTTAGCTCGTGGACCGAATGGAACGACACAGCGTATAACCAGATTTTATTGACTGTCTCGACAGAACTTCAATCTCTCTTAGACGACACGGACGAAGCACATGTTGCTTGGACGATTTTATGCAGGAAGTTCAAATCTACGGATCCAAGCAAGATCAGCGTAGTACGAGCGAAGTACGACAACTATCACATGGTGGATGGACAGACGGTTTCAAATTATATCTCCAATCTGAAGGAGATGCGTGATCAGTTAAAAACGATGGGTGACCCAGTCTTGGACATCACTCATGGTTCTACCATACTTAGAAACTTACCCGAGTCCTGGCAAGGAATCGCGGCGATGATACGGGTGGTACTGTACGACCCTGACACGGTAAAGACGAAACTTGAAGCTCACGAAGCAAGTTTACTCGCCTTACAAATTAACAATAAGCCCAACACTGCATTTATTGCAAAGAACAATTCTGGAATGAACATCAATCCATGGAACAAGAATTCAACTCAAGCCCCAAAAATTAAACGGCCCCAAACTTTGAACAATGGTACGAATTCGAAGAACTCTACAGGGAGGTTCCAGGGGACTTGTTATAACTGTGGTAAATTGGGGCACTCACAGTCGCGTTGTTACGCATCAGGTGGCAGAATGGAGGGGAAGGCCCCATGGGACACGAACAAGGAAGATTCAGTGTCATCAAAAATCAAGAAATCAAATTCAAATTACGTAGCCAAGCTCACGGAAATTAGTAGCAAGACGTTTACCATGCTCGCTACTAGTACTCACATTCCCCCCACCGACCTTTCAAATTTCAACCTAATCAACAAGGATCTTCTTAATTACACTCAATTAGCAGGATATTTTCAATGGTCAGAAAGGGTTTGTGAGCTTGAGGATCAGGTTTTCCCACACCCTACCGTTTATCTATCCACTGATCAAATGATTTTCAAACATACGAGAATATCGGATGATCTTTGGCTTGCAGATTCAGGCGCATCATGCCACATATCCGGCAACAAGGCCCTTTTTACAGATATCAAAACCATTCCCCCAGTCTCAATCAAATCGGCAAGTGGTGATACTTTTACGACAAACTCTGCAGGAACTATTAACCTCCTATTGATCACAACCCATGAAGACTCTCATCTCCCACCAGTTGCTATAACCCTAAAGAACGCGCTTTATGTCCCCAAACTACAAACAAATTTACTATCTATTGGATGAATGACATGAGCTGGATTCACACTCAAACTTACAGCACACGGTGTAGAACTTATATTTGACAACATCATTGTATGCCAAGGTGACACAGCTGGGTATTTATACATGTTCTGTAGTATATCTAATTCTGCAACATCCTCCACCAACGAACTAGCCCTTATAGCAAAAGTTTCATCTATCAAGCTTTGGCATCATCGACTTGCACATACAAATTATCAGATTATTGAAGAACTGAAATGAAGCAAAGTTGTACTAGGACTCGAAGATATTCCATCTCACACACCCAATCCACCCCTATGCATCGATTGCCCATTTGGGAAACAACGACATGCTCCATTTCACGCATCACACACAAAAATAGACAAAATTGGTGATCTTATTGTGAGCGACATATGCGGACCATTTCCAAACTCAATCAACGGATTCATCTATTTCTGCACATGGATTGATATTAAATCACAGTGGGCTGTTATTGACCTTCTTAAAAATAAAGAGTCAAAGACAATCACAAAATCATTCTCAAACTATACAGCATGGATCACAAGGCAGAAAGGGACAAATGTGAAAAGAATAAGGACGGATAATGGAGGAGAATACACAGGAGGCGAATTCAAAGATTATTGTCAAGACAACAGCATCATTCACGAAACGACAGCCCCCTATACTCCACAGCACAACGCATACGGAGAACGTTATAATCAAGTTCTACAAAATGGCAAGCTCACTCTTAGGCACGACTCTGGCCTCAGCATAGGTTTTTGGGCCCATGCCGTACACACAGTTAATTATGTCCACAATCGAACATTACACACATCAATCAATATGACACCATACGAAGCTTTCTGGGGGAAGAAACCTCAAATTGGTATGCTACATACATTCGGATGCAAAGCTTATGCACTTCTCCCAAAAGCGACACAACAAAAAGGGGATTATCATAGCATCAAAGGAATACTTTTAGGTTATTACGAAGATTCGAAGGCATACAAAATATGGATCCAAGAACGAAAGCCGTAATGAAATGCAGAGATGTAATTTTCAATGAACAAGGCCATATCGAACGAACTACACTGAATACTGACAATGAAGAACAAGAAGACCCACTGTTCATTCCCACACCTACAACATCTATGAACAAACCACCATCCACTCCTTTGGCTGAGGGGGCGAAACAACTGCCGCTTTCGATTTCAACCTCAACGTCTTCTACATCGACATCTCATCCATTATCACCTCCATCTCCACTCACACCTCTTCCTGAAGATGATACACAAAACCTATTGAGAGACTTTATTGACACTGACTTACAAGAAAAGCAGCCTTCAGTCGCTCCTAAAGATTTTGAAACCGGAGCATGGAATGATCCTGAAAATACAATGTACGGATGAGGTCATAGAGTACAAAGGCAAAATGCTATGATGGCAGAAGTGGAAGCCTTCTCAAATGGAACATTAGACCTTGAAACAACGGAGACAGCCATGGTGGTCCTGGCAGAAGACGAACCGGCACAGTATTGCGATGCCATGCATTCGAAGGATGCAGATAAGTGGAAGAATGCATGTATCGAGGAAATTGACACACTTCATTCATATGGCACCTGGGAACTCGTTGAGCCTCCCCCAGATATCAATATCATCGGTTCCAGATGGACTTTTCAACTCAAACAAGATAACGATGGCAACATTACTATTTACAAGGCACGATTAGTAGCACAAGGCTATTCACAAATCCCTGGAATCAATTACAACGAGACATATTCCCCCACAGTTCAATTCACAACAATCCGATTCATATTTGCTTTAGCCGCCAAATACAATCTATCACTACAACACATCGACATAAAAGGGGCATACCTCAATGGAGATTTAGATGAAATTGTTTATATGCGACAACCTGAAGGATTTGTGAAAGACGGGGAGGAACATCTGGTATGCAGGTTAAAAAAGAGATATATGGATTAAGTCAGGCAGGAAGGATCTGGAACAAGAAGCTAAACAACAGTCTTAGCAAAATCTCTTTCAAAGCCGGACATGCTGATCCTTCTCTCTATTTTCATATTGGAACCAACAGATCACTCGAACTTTGTGCATGGTACATCGACGATGGACTTGTAGCTTGCGAAGACCAATATGTCACACAAGTCGTGAATGACATCGCCACTCTATTCATTGTAAAGGACCTAGGACCTCCTAACTGTCTCCTGGGATGCAAGGTTTCCATTGACTCCATTACCAGCTCTATACACATTTCTCAACCCACGTTTATCAAAACAATTGCAAAACAACTCAATGTTACACCTGGACAACCAGTTCAATCCCCCATGGATACAAAATTCGAACTTTTCCATACAGGAGAAAGTTCAGATACACCCATCGATATTCCATATGCATCCGCTATCAGTTCACTCAACTACTGTGCAGTTGCCACACGACCCGATATCACATATGCAGTAAACAAATGTGTGCAATTCACCAAACACCCTACACTTATACATTGGGAAGCCGTCAAGCGCATTGTACATTATTTACTCAACACTTGCAACCATGGACTTCATTTCAATTCGAGTGGTAATGGACCTAGCGGCTATGCAAATTTGATTGGCTATACAGATGCCAATTTCACTGGCGATTCTAATGATAGGAAATCAACCACGGGATGGATATTTTTATATAACAGTACACCTATTTCTTGGGCATCGAAGAAACAGTCTCTTGTTTCATGATCATCAATGGAATCTGAACTTGTGGCCGGGTCATTCGCTTCAGCCGAAGGAATTTGGCTCCTTCGTCTTGCTACAGATTTCAAGCTCAATCTTCGCCCTATCCCCATGTTTGTCGACAATCGTTCTGCACTCGCATTCAACACATCCGATGTAACTCATTCTCACACCAAACACATTGACATACACTACCACTATACACGTGAACAGGTAGCTCTCGGTAACATCGATTTGAAATACATCCCTTCACTCGAAAACCTCACCGATATTCTAACGAAGCCACTTGGAACATCCAAACACGTCAAACTCCTCGAGTTACTTGGAGTATGCCATGTTTGAGGGGGTGTGTTGACAAGTTGACTTAGGTCTCTTGGCTGAGACTCGAGACAACCCCGCAAGCCGTTCTGGACCTAGACAATTGAACATATGGGTCTCAGACTTGTTTCAATTTCTTTCTCATTTTCATTACTTACAATATGCCCTCAATCTCGAACAGACCTCCTACATAGACAATTGTATGTTCTGTATTCTCGAGCCCCGTTCTACTAAATGTTTCGTTTTGATATCTCTTGCTTCTATCTCCTATGTTTTTTATATATAAAAGGACTATAGTTTTGTAACTTGTATCCATCGAATTCACATCTGTGCTTTGTGGTCAACTGCGCGAACAAACAAATTCCTCAAACGAACCCTTAGAACGAACTTGGAGGATCTATACCTCTGAACTCCTTCATCTACAACTTCTCTTTTTTGCAACAGGAGCCACTCTCTGCATGCAGAGAGTTAGAAGTGCTAGATGCTTATCTAGAGCTAAGGGGAGTGAGGAAGCTGCTAGAGCTTCCTAATCATGCCTCATAAGGCATGAAAGAGATGATGAATGAGTCCGTAATAAAAAGGACTCGACACGAACATGATTCATGTTGACAATTTGTGTGACACGACGACATCATGTGAAAGTGGTCACGTGATGCAACAGGTGCGCTTGCTCTGCATTTAAGCGATGATTTGATTGCCACTTCAAGGTAAGAGTTACCAACCACCTCCACACTTGCACCAGTGCAAGTGTTCAACGAATAATTTCCATAGACGCCGAAGCGTCCCACACACCTCATTCAGCAGAGGCACTCCTTAGTGCCTCTGAGCAATTCGCAATGCTCCAAAAAGAGCAAAGCTGGACGGTGCATGGTGTCAAGGACACCAGTGCAATCGTCCATTGCGACTCCTACCCAGAGTGCAATGCTTACACACAGCACTTGCTGCAAGCCGCAAAACTGCGGCTTATTGACCCTTGAATGCGTGACATCGAACGTGCATTAAAAGTGGCCTGGCCACTATTACTTGCCGAACTGGCACGCCCTTTCATTAAGGACACGTTAGTCTCATATAAAGAGGATGTACGTGAGCTCCAAGCAGAGCTTGACACGGTTCGCACTGCCCTCGACAAGGAGAGGCAGCTAAATCATGAAATGACAGACAAACTGTCCACCAATAAGTCAATACCATCAGCGCCGACGATAATCAATCTGACATCACTGCCAGACTCGATGACGGACTCAGTGAGTCCGTCTACTCCTACTACCGGTGCATCACCAATAGGACCTACTCGAGCTGGTTGCAAGACAGCATCTCATCAGAGAGCACTGGTGGCACCGTACCCAGTGTCACTGCATGCTTGGATTGCCCCAGCCATTGGCGACCTGCCTGCTGTGCAGACAGGCTTTTTACCCCACCCGTTGGGCAAAGCACTGCACCCCACTGCAGTGCAAACAAGCCGTCAAACTACAGCGTGGTTTGACACCTGCTTGCTCAACAATCCAAGATTTGTTGAACAGCTCGCGCTGGCATGTGCAACATTTGCCATGTTGTGCAGCACTGTGCAGCATGCAGTAATCAAACGTGCTGACCACAAACAGCGATTAGCTACTCGAACACCCGCGTTCGAGATGGCACATGACACGCCTCCCAATCTCAGAGATGTGTTGCGCACCATCGAGTATTCCCCGGAGGGAGTATCCTCCACTATCCACGGGAATAGTGACAACACCCTCTGTCTCGAGGATGTTGATGTCTGTGTGTGGCTTAAGTTGATTAAGCCAAAGAAAGACAGCCTTGTCTTTCTCCAAAAGTTGATGGACCTGTTCACGGTCCGTGGCAGATGGGCTGAGCTTGCCGGTACAAACTGGTGGCAAGACCTCCCAATGCTGTTGTCCACCAGTGTCGAGAAGGCGTTCGAGTGGAAACGCCCTCACGAGAGCACGTCTCTCAGTGAGCTAGCCCAGTGGCTAGGCCTTTACGCAGGCGTGGATCCCACTAGGGTATTCATCAACATTGAGCCCTATTTTGTGTGGAAGCAGAGCAAAATCTGCTATAACGAGACCACACAACAGGTCCTCGATGCTCACGAAGGCCAGACATATACCAGCCTTCACATACCTATGCCCGCTCGCCCCCCAGGCTTTTGGGGAGCACTGTCGACTTTGAACGACAATTCATCACTCGATGGACGCGATGGAGGGCCTCCCCGCACGGAGGCACATACGGACGTGCCGACAACGGAACCCTCCACCCAATCTGCCCCTCAGCCTGCATCTGCTACTACAGTGGATGACACCACAATGGACGTCGACCCAGCCGACTCCATATACTACGACAATACCGTCGAAGTAGCCGCACAGTCATCATCGACTGTGCCTGTACCAATATATGCTGATCCTCCATCAGCATAAAGTTTCCCAAACCTTCCTGAGGTTTGGTCTGTGGGGAGGATGTAAGAAGGCATATTCTTAAAGTAGCATATATGCTACCGATAGAGGAACATAAGCCACCAGAGTGGTTTATAGGAGGTATTAGATAAGTGACCCATTAGGGGCACCTGTAGATAGTGGACAACTATACAGTTGTCAACAAGTAATTACATAAGAAAGATAATCTTGTATACACACCACGCGCAGATACCAATAAATATTGGCATAGTCTGTCGAGTGTGAGCAAATTCTTACAATTATGATGTATAACACATTGTCGGCCTCCCTGTGGCTTTGGCCTGAGGGGGAGGGTGTAAGGGAATTATAATTCCCTTAATAGATATATAGCATTAATATTAGTATACATAAGTATATAGAATATTGTACAGGCATAGGCTATGTCTATGCTACAAGTTGTGTACATGAGTGTCCACAACTGTAATAGTTGTAGTGTGGGAAGACCCTTAGGTTTGAAAACCACTTACTGTAAACTATCACACACCACTCAATAAAGAACTGTTTGGAACGGTTCTTTGAGCCAGTGTGATAAACAACACTAAGTGTAAAACATTTACAAGTCATTCCTTGGTTTTGCAAATTTCTATCATTGTTTCATTGAGAAGTTCTCACACCATGCCTGCCCAATGTTTGACCTGCTTCACAAGGACATCCCTTGGCTATGGGGACCATCCCAACAGACTGCCTTCGACACCATAAAACAGATGGTGACATCTGCACCCATCCTTGCATTCCCAGATGACAACCTGTTATATCGTGTCGAGGCAGACAGCTCAGACTTTGCAACTGGTGCTGTTCTCTCTCAACAGTCCCATAGTGATGGCAAATGGCATCCTATAGCCTTCTACTCAAAGAGTCTTAGTTTGGTTGAGCGCAACTATGAAATCCATGACAAGGAAATGCTCACCATCATTTGTGCCCTTGAAGAGTGGCAACACTTCCTTGAGGGGGAAAAACATTGTATCAAGATTTGGACAACCACAAAAATCTTGAGTACTTCCGCACTGCAAAGAAGCTCAACCATTGCCAAGCTCGTTGGTCTCTCTACTTGTCTTTTTTTGACTTTGACTTGCACCACTGCCCTGGCAACACCATGGGCAAGTCAGATGCACTTTCCCATTGTCCTGACCATGGTATGTTGAAAGTGGACAATTCAGAACCTATTTACACCACAGAACACTAGCACAGCACTGGGAACAGTGGATGGGTACTCAGTTTATTGAGAAGTAAAGAAAACAAAGTGTAACTACACATACCTGGGAACAGTGGATGGGTACTCAGTTAGAGAGTCACCCACACAGTTCCCCTACGCTTTAGGGCGCTTAATAAGCGCCCAAAGCGGAGTTAAAATACATACAAACGACAATATTCAAGCAACTATACAAGCTAGAGCAATGGGACAACCACCAAATTCAACATGGTACAGGCACAAATGACAATGAAAACCTGGTACTGCTTCAACCAGAACTCTGTGTTATTTGTGCATTGGAAGGGCTGGAGTTTGTGGGTGAGGAGCATCACATTATGAGGGACATTTGCAATGGCACTAAGGAAGGGGAACTTGAAGAGTCAGTTGCACGTGCTGCAAAAGAGCTTTGCAAGACTACTGGGAAATCAGTGGTGTCTTCAGAGTGGAATGAGAAGAATGGTACACTATTGTTCTGTGGAAAGGTCTATGTTCCTGATCAGCATGACCTGCGATGTTGAATTGTCTCCCAACATCATGACACTCGCATTGCTGGCCATGCTGGACGTTGGAAGACATTGGAGCTTGTCTCTCAGAACTATTGGTGGCCTCACATGTCTTGCTACATTGGTAACTACACAAGGACATGTGACCTATGGCTACGTACAAAGGCTCAGCATCGGATGCCCATTGGAGAACTACACCCTCTAGAGGTGCCTGAACAGCACTGGGAGACAGTCAGTGTTGACGTCATTGTTGAACTCCCTGACTTGCATGGGTATGATGCAGTGATGGTTGTCATGGACTCCTTATCCAAACACTCTCACTTTATCCCTACCTTGACCACCATAACAGCATTAGGAGCCTCTTGCCTCTTTCGAGATCATTCTTGGAGGCATCATGGTCTCCCCCTCCATGTGGTTTCAGACCGAGGTACACAGTTTGTCAGTGAATTCACTCATGAGCTATACAGACTCCTGGGTATTGAAGTAGCTGCCTCCACTGTGTACCACCCACAAACTGATGGACAGACAGAATGCATCAACCAAGAGCTTGAGCAATATCTTCGTCTCTTTGTGAATGAACACCAGGATGACTGGGATGACCTCCTGCCCCTGGCAGAGTTCCAATACAATAACCACATCCACTCATCCACCAAAGAAACTCCCTTCATGCTTGACTCTGGCTGCCACCCACGCATGGGCTTTGAACCTCATTCACAGTCATCCAGGAAAGAGGCTGTGAATGAGTTCAAGCAATGAATGGCTGACTCCCTGTCTGAAGCACAAGCTGCCCTAGTGAAGGCCAAGGAGGATATGGCTCGTTACTACAATCGTCATTGCGAGCCACCCCCTACCTTTGTTCCTGGTGATAAGGTATTCCTAGATGCCAGTGACATCAACACCACACACCCTTTCAAGAAATTGTCACATCAGAACTTAGGTCCCTTCATAGTGGAACACAAGGTTGGCTCTCATGTTTATCGCCTTCATCTACCAAAATCTATGAGTCGTCTACACCCTGTCTTCCCTGTGGTCAAGCTCCTCCCTACACCTCCAGACCCTATTGCAGGCAGGAAGGCTCAACCACCACCTCCCCCAGTGCTTGTTGGAGAAGATGAGCACTATGAGGTTGAGGAAATATTGGACAGCCAGTTCCATTGTAATAGGCTGGAGTACAAGGTCATATGGAAGGGGTATGGATACGAGCACAATGAGTGGATTCCAGAGAAAGATATAGCAGCCCCCGACCTTGTCATGGACTTCCATCGTCATCACCCTGGGGCTCCCTGTCGTATTCGTGTAGCAGATTTTGACACCTTCCAGAAAAATCCACCCATGCCCCCAGTTGGCTTAAGTGTACAGGGTTGCAAATAAATCCCACAATATAAAATGCCTCTGTTTTGGGCATCTATCATCAATTTCTCCCTCCTGACCATCATCATCCACTATACAGCCTCAGTATCTGCCAGACATCTCATCACCACACTCCCTCTATCTTTTCATCACATCAGATGACTGTGTTCACCAATCCCACCTCCCACAATTCCATTGCCTTGGAAACACTCACTAAGCAATGTGACATCGATGAACCTCATATTGGACTCCCATGCAAACTTCCCTTCTTGACACTCACTTATTCAAACCACCACCCTGTATCATCAAAAAGAAGTATTATGCAGTGGAATCCCCTGCTGGTCCATTTCAAATATTTGCAACCCGCCCTCCATACAAGGTCGATTATTACATAGATGTCTTTGATCCTATGTTTCACTCTCCATTCGTCATCCTTGGTTTTGATGCTGATTACACCCCATCTAATGGTTGGCATCATGTCAAGCTCAGGACATTCTGGGATGTAAAGGAGCATGGTATGGAGGGTGGGGCTGAGATCTGCTATGGATACATTCCAAAGGACTTCATTAAGTCTAAACAGTCATCCAAACACTGGAAGAGGTTCACGTCTTGGGTTTGTGGTTGGTTTGGGTGCCTGTAGGCTTATGTGTTGGGTCATCACATTCTAGAAGGGGGGTGATGTAAGGGGAACTTCAGTCTCTTTCCTAGTATTCATTCCTTATATTCCATTCTCTCTTCTCCTCTAGTACTAGCCTTCATTCATTAGTATTTTTCTGTTATTTTTCCTTATTTTTCTGTGCAGGTGCTGCCCCAGGCCCTGAAGCATCTTCTTGTCCTATGTTGTCTCGGAACTCCTTCCTAATTGGGTAGCTAGGTCGGCAATGGGATCCCTAGGCTTTTCTCTTTGGATTCCCATCTGCCAGGTATGCACCTTCATCTGTAGATCCTCATAGGTTAATATATCTTTGGATTCCCATCTGCCAGGCTTGAGTGTGAGCTCCCACTTGCTTCAGAGGTTGCCCTTATACCAACCCACTCCCACTGATGCTTGAGAAGTTGGCTTTGACCAAACTGGTCTGCCAGTTGAGCCCACTTCAAAACCTTTTTCTCTTCAACTCCTCCATCTCTCAAAGATGATGACGATAATGTGGGCACATTGACATATGATGGGGCTGAGATGAAGGAAGTAAGAGATGGGACCAGGTTTGAATTTGTGACAGAGACAGTCGTGAGAGATGGACAGGTGCGTTGAGAGATACTTTGGGAGGATAATTTGAGCACATTGGGATCTGAGGCTATGATTGAGGCAGGGGAGATTTTAAGTTGGTTGGTTGCTTTATCCCCTAGTGCTTCAGCTGCTGACAGATTTCCCGTCACTTCAGCACAACCATCTGCAGGGACAGCAAGGCCAGCCAGAGTCAGTGGTGAGTAAGATATCGGAGGGGGTTCATGGATGGGAAGTCAAGCAGTTGAAGGTGATATTGAAGGAGGCATGAGTACAGCTGTGTTTACATATTAGCAATAGGATTCAAATAACACATCGGGGTTTTCAGTATTTAAACCTGATTTATAGTGCTTCTCAAAAACCTTGACACGCACTGTTTTTTCACTTTTCTTTTTCATGTGGCACCTGTAGGGCCTGCATGCCTTTCAGACACATTAGTAGCAACCTCAAGCAGTGATCTCTATCACTCTTGGACAATGGATACACACCAGCACAAACTTGTGAGATCATGGCAGTCTATCATGGCAGTCTCCTGCAGCAGTCTCCATTTCTGGGTGAACAATTATGCTGAATATGGCGACATGATTCCTGAGCATGATCCAAATCAAGGCCGACCCTGCATGCTCAATGCAGATCAAGTGGATTCACTCATCAGGCTTATCAACAACTCTGCAGAAATGTACTTGGATGAATTGCAGAACTGGCTGGCACTTGAACACAACATTTTGGTCTCTATACCCACTCTGGACCACAACATTCACCAAGTGGGTTTGACCTACAAACTTCTTCATTGTGCAGCTGCAGAGTGGGATGAAGAGGCAAGGAGGGCTTGGAGGACAGACATGAGGGACCATTTTATTGCCAGTATGCTGGTATGTGTTGACGAATCTAGCAAGGACGACTGGACGATCTATTATCACTACAGCCATGCAGTTCAAGGCCAGTGAGCTGTGATTGATGCCTGGTTTGTACGTGGGGACCATTTCAGCATACTTCCTGCACTCACAGTTGAAGGGTACATGGCTGTGCATATTGTGCCAGGGTCTGTGGGTGGCGAGGAGTTCTTTGACTTCATTGTGATTGTGGAGGATGTGGTGAGTTATTCTGAACTCTCAACAGCTGCTGGCTAATTGGCTAATGTGTTACAGCTCCCATGAATGAGTGCTTATCCAGGGGACCGGAGTGTCCTTATCATGGATAACTGTGTGATTCACAAGAGTGCCACACTCCGAGAGGTTGTCAAGTCGCAAGGTGCTGGATCAGCTCACCGTTGCATCTAGTTGCTCATGCTTATGACAGGATGCTTGCTCTTGTTTCTATATTGATATAGTGATCAATGATATATAGGGACTCTAGAACAGATAGAATTTGGTGTGATAAGGGGCAATAATAATATAAGGAAATATAGTGAAGTTTTAATGAGATATACAAGCTAAAGGAAGCTTGAATGAGAAAAATGTATTTAAAGGAATATGAAGAATTCCGGAAATTGGAAACGAAGAGATAAGAGTGCATGATATGGAGTTCTGGAATCAGAGCAAATATAGAAATCAAGATAGAATGTATGGGGATAAGATCAAGATGGATCATGACTAAGAATGATAAAATGGGGGTATATCAGAAATAAGCAGAAAAAGGGTTTATCGGAATGTGGAAAATGTTGGAATTAGGGCATCTCACGAGTACCACCATACCCGCAGATATACCTGGACTCTTGAAAGAATGGAGAGTACAGATATGAGATTTGGTCAAACATTTACACGTAAATATTCACAAGTACAGGGAGAGTACAGGTATACCTGTGAAAAATCAGCAAATACCTGCAGATATCTGTGATACCTGTGAAAGATGGAGAGTACAGATATGGCCTTTGGTGACCAAAATACCCGCAGATACGATACTCACGAGTACAGGTATGTACTTGTGAGATGCCCTAGTTGGAATAACGGGAGCCAGATCTGGGATCTAACATGCTCACCCAATAAGTCTCAAACCACCCATTTGCTACTGATCTTCTTCTATACAGACCCAACTATTGGTACCCCAATAATTCCGTCTGGTCAAAAATCCAAAATACCAGGGCACTAGAAATCCAAGAGGGCACAACCCATAAGTTGAAGCTGACGCCTGTGTAGATCAGCTTCAGATCTCTGATTTCCAAGTCTTCCAATATTCTGTGCATTCCTGAATATTGCGACATCCGATTTCGGTCAAGGAGAGTTCCGACCAAATCCAACTTACATCCGAATCCAGTCCATAACATGAAGAGAGTATTGAGATATGTGAAGGGAACTCCCAACTTGGAGCTTTGTTACAATGGATCAGATGTATCGGCCGACATGAGTTTCTATGGTTATTCAGATTCAGACTGGAGTGGAGATCCCAATACATCTAGGTCAACTTCAGGCTATGTTTTCATCACATCAAAGGGAGCCATATCATGGTCCAGCAAGCATCAGACGATGGTTGCCCTCTCTTTGACAGAATCTGAATATATTGGACTTAGTAATGCACATCAACATTTGTCGTGGTTACAACTGTTCTTCAAAGACATAGGTCATCTACAAGATGGTCCCACCATAATCAACTGTGATAATCAGGCAGCAATAATCCTATCCCAGGATCCACAGTTTAGGGCACATACCAAACACATTCAGCGCCGGTATCATTATATTTGAGATGATATAGTCACGTCAGGAAAGGCTATGGTACAATATGTCCCAACCAAAGATATAGTTGCTGACATATTCACTAAGTTGTTGCCAAGAGAGAAACACTGGAAGTTTCTAGGAGCGATGGGATTGCAACAATGCTCGAGTGGGAGTGTCAAGAACAGAGGTTTGTGAAAGATGTCATGGCCATTGGCAGTTGCGTTAGATAATATGCTCACTGCTGCAACCAAAAGGGGTATAAGTCAGAGCTAGGAAGTTTTTCTTCTTTCCCTCAGTCTTAACATGAATATGACTGAGGTGCATATTTGACTCACTCACAGACACTTTGGCACTTTCTAATTTACTTGTAATTTGTTTTCATTAAAGGTAGATATTAGTGAGTCTTAACACAAATAAGACTGAGTTTGTTTTCAATAAAGTTTCAACAATATTTTCCTGTAATTTGTCATCAGGTCTACCCACCTTGGAGAATTGAAATTTTACTGAGCCATTTCCAGTACAAAATAATCACCAGAAAATATTGATTATTCCTCCAATTTTCCTGATGGTTATCCTAACAGTTATCTTGGTATCTATAAACATAGGAAAATCATATATATTCCTTGAATTCAACTAAGTTGAAAATCCTGGTCAAACCAATTGTTTGCATATGGGTAGCCCCAAAATTTTCCAGGTGGATTATCCCAATGGGTTCCAGGATTGGAAATATTATTTTATTCACCTGATTTTCCTAACTCAATTACATCTGGAAAATCCAACCACTTCCATGAATTTTCCGGTGAATTTTCCCATGGGGAAAATTCTGCCATGCCTCCAGTGATATATTGTTGGAAAATGTGCATGATTATTTGAAATGCGAAACTACTCTAACTAATAAGAACCGATTCGAACTTCGTAAACTCAGGGAATCGGAACGATTGCGCAGTGCTGGAGCTGGTGATGAAGACGAGAATACCGATAAGGAACCCCTACCCTTGGTTGAGCCTTTACCTGTGAAGGAGAAAAAAAAAAGAAACGGACTCGGAAGATCGATGTTATGGAGGTGAGTTTTCTAACTATTTGCATCCTGTTGAAACAATACAGATTGACGGAGTCACCAACCAACAAAGTGAAAATGACGAAGGAAGAGAAGGAGGCACGGAAGAAAGAGAAAAAGGAGAAGAAAAAGACCAATAAGGCTGCAGGCGGCAAGGTCAGTGTTGTTGTGCCATGCAATATTTAAGCTCATAGAATAATAAAGGATGCCTCAAAAAAGTCGAAGGACAAGAAGAAAAAAGACTCTGTAAAGGAATAGGCCAAGGTATATAGTTCATTTATAATTAGACTGTTAACTCTAACAAGCGCGGTGGATGAGAGCAAACCACTTTCGATCTAAGGAATGCTTGTTCTACGTCCACGTGGCTTCATCGTTCGAAGCGTTCCCGTTTCCGCGTGCAATCCAAGCAGAAATCGAATTACTCACGAATGAAGGCGGTGCTTAGAATAACAAAAATGAGCAATATGCGAACTTAAAACACAGGTGTATAGAACCTACCGATGTGCTGTCCGTCCTCTATGGCACGTCCACACCCCTGCAATTTCCATCGTACTAACTGCGTTCTTTCACCTTGATGGGCAATCCGCCGAGGGTCGATGATTCTGGGATCGCCGGTGACTCCTGTTTCGGGGACTCTTGTTTCAGGAACGATTTCTCAGGGATGGCCCCTTCTTCGGGGGAAAACTCGAGGAAGGAGGTAAAATGAACATTATTCCCGAAGGTAGGAGACTTTTCTCTTTGGGGGGTTACGGGGGCAGAACGAGATCTTCCCTCTTGTGGGGAGACTTCGGGGAAGGTAAAACCTCCTGTTTTGGTTACGGGAGCAGAGTGAGCTTCTGTCGCTTTTCGTATGGGGAACCTAAACTGAGAACCGTGCCCTACGTGGATAGAAGGAGAGTCTCCCCGGGGGGATATGGACGGCAGGGGAATGTGTGGGGGTTCGTGGGGGATGTGCTTTCTGGAGGAATCTGGATTGGTATTTGTCTTGATCTTGAGCTTAGGCCTTGTCTCGATCTTGATCTCAGGGCTTGTTGGGGAACTGGGGGAACGCTCTTGGAGCTACATCAACGTCGTCAACAATCGCACCAACACACTGACACGAGGTACCTACTCGTGCGGGCTGCAGGTCACGGGTGATGATATCGGAGTCAAAGGCACAGATTACTCGTGCGGAAAAGGCCACTTGAGTCATAGCGAAAAAAACCGAAACAATCTCCAGGAAGGGCATTTGGTGAAATAAAGGTGAGAGTTCGAGAGGAAGGCGATGCATTAAGGGTGCTAATTGAAAATTAAAGGAAAGTCAATTTGGGGTAGGCTGGACGCATAGGCAACAAAATTGTCAGAATGAAGGCATGGTGAGGACAGAGAAAGCGAGATGGACGTACTGCACAGCACTACAATTTGAAGAAACGACAGGAGGAAGAGCACCTAGTGTAATTAGTAGGATAGACGCATAGGCAACAAAAATGTCAGAATGAAGACAAGCAGGAAAAGGGAGACGCGCAGCACTACATTCGGCTATAAGTACGGGCACGGGCTGCAATGCAACCCCGTATGAGTCTCCCGGAGGCGCCGCTCCGAGACACCACTGGCCAAACAACCACCTGCAGCCCATCGCGGTCGCTTACCTCCTAGACGAGAATACTGATAAGGAACCCCTTCCTTGATGAGTCTTCATGTGAAGGAGAAGAAGAAACGGAAGAGCGATGTTATGGAGGTGAGTGTTTCTACTACTTGCATCCTGTTGAAACGATACAAGTCGGCATTGACGGGAAGTCACCAACCAAGAAGGCCTATATAGATACATTAGACATTGCTGCAAAGACTTATGCAATTTGTGGATGGAAACTGCACTCAAATCTCAATGAGCGCCGGTTCTTCCGGCCCTCTCCCGGCCCGCTTCTGCCCATGACGATGGTTAGAGACATGCACTCAACCTTTGCTCAGGCTTGCTCTCAACTTCAATGTCGACACGGACACGAATACTAAGTACTTTGCGTCGACCTATTATCTATGTTCCAATAGCAGCCGGGACCACCTTTGCCCTCTACCACTTTTACAAGTCCCCATCATTACCTGTTCCCAATGGCACGGCGTTGTCGCGTCGTCCCCCAGCACCGTGGACACCTCCTTCGCGGTCTGAAATGGTTCAAGCCCTCAAGACTGGCCGTCTTCCCAAAGAGGAGACACGGGCAGACGATGAAGCCGAATTTGATTTGCTTATCGTTGGAGGTGGTGCTACGGGCGCAGGCGTCGCTGTAGATGCTGCCAGCAGAGGGCTTAAGGTTGCACTTGTAGAAAGGGATGACTTCAGTGCGGGTAAGTAATTACACGTTCGTGGCATGTGGCTTGAAAGGCGCGATTGGCCAACAGTTCCCATGGTCATCTATGGAACGCGCGTTTCTTTCGATAAATCACAGCGTACGTCTCCCTTAGTCTAACAGTTTGCCCTAGGCACTTCGTCCAAGTCAACAAAGCTTGTCCATGGCGGTGTGCGTTATCTCCAAAAAGCAGTTATGGAACTCGACTATGAACAGTACAAGCTCGTGCGCGAAGCACTTCACGAACGTAGAATATTCCTTCAAACGGCACCCTATCTTTCATCCATGCTGCCTATCATGCTTCCCGTATATAAGTGAGCTGTTCCTACCACGTGATTGCGACGCGTTTGACATGCGGCAAAAGGTATTGGCAGGTCCCGTATTATTGGGCAGGTTGCAAGATGTATGATGTCCTGGCCGGTGGTGAAAATATGGAGAGCTCCTATGTAATGAGCAAAGGCAAGGCTCTAGAAGCCTTTCCCATGCTCAAAGGAGATGGCTTGGTTGGCGCTGTTGTATACTATGATGGTGTGCACTCTTGACAGTGTCTTCGTCAGTCTACTGAGCCTTCTGCTAGGCCAACATAATGACTCTCGTATGAATATTGCGCTCATTATGACTGCAGTGCAGCAAGGCGCGGTGGTCGCGAACCATGTGGAAGTCACTGAACTCCTAAAGAGTAGCTCCGACGGCAAATTAAATGGTGCAAGAGTACGGGATACTCTCACAGGAAAGACGTGGAATGTTCGTGCCAAGGTATGACTGGAACTGTTCCTCACGCCTACCCGAGATGATCGCGTTCTCCAGGGTGTCGTCAATGCGACAGGCCCCTTCACCGACGCGCTGCTCACACTAGACAACCCCGAACACAAACCTATCGTTCAACCATCGTCCGGGATTCACGTTACGCTTCCTAACTACTATTCTCCACGCACTATGGGTCTTCTTGACCCCGCAACCTCCGACGGGCGTGTGATCTTCTTCCTTCCATGGCAGGGTAACACCATCGCAGGAACCACAGACTCAAAGGCACCTGTTGAGGTCGAGCCTCGGGCGCGCGAAGAGGAGATCCGGTGGGTGCTGGAGGAGATCCGACGATATCTATCCCCCGATATTAAGGTCCGTCGAGGGGACGTCCTGTCTGCATGGAGTGGGCTACGACCGCTTGTTTCGAACCCGGATGCGGCAGCTACTGAAGGCTTGGTCCGGAATCACATGATCCATGTGAGCCCTAGCGGGCTGCTGACCATCGCCGGTGGCAAGTGGACTACATACCGTGCGATGGCGCAAGAGACAGTTGACAGGGCCGTACACGAATTCGGACTAGAGAAACGTGTGAGAAGTGGATGTATCACTGAAACAGTCAGATTGATCGGTAGCGAGGGATGGAGTAGGAATATGTTCATTGGACTCATCCAGCGGGTGGGCGCATTTGTCTTGCGCTTGGCGTATCTAACAGCTCTTAATTTCTGCAGTACGGACTTGAGACGGAAGTAGCGAAACACCTGGCGGATAACTATGGGGATCGTGCCTGGACAGTTTTATCGTTGGCCAAACCCACGGGCAACCGGTGGCCCCTCCATGGGATACGCATCTCTCCTTCATATCCATGTAAGTAGGATACGTACAGCTCCATGTTACTCTACTCATGCCTCGTACTTGCAGTCATCGAAGCTGAAGTGCGGTACGCAGTACGCAACGAATACGCTCAAACTGCTGTTGACTTCATAGCGCGTCGTTCCCGCCTCTCCTTCCTTAACGCTCAAGCTGCTCTCGAAGCCCTGCCGCGAGTAGTTGAGATCATGGCTGGAGAACTGGATTGGTCCGCCTCGCGCCGAAATCAGGAGCTTCGCCGTGGTGTGCAATTTCTCGAAAGCATGGGGCTCCGTGGCATTCCAGACAACGCGCTTGCGCCTTCAGGCTGGGTAGAATGGTTAGATACCAAACTGACTGGCCGCACACCAGTGCATATCAAGGCGAGGTACAGTCGTGCACAGTTTGAGGCGGGAGAGATGGATCAAATCAAGACGGCATTCTTGGCCAAGGCATCTGCACCACACGATAGAGAAAAAGCGAGCGGAGGAGAGGAGAGACTGCACAGGAACCAGCTTCAGCAGCTATTTAACGATCTGCCGGGATACGAAAATGTCAAGTCACAGCAACTTGACAATGTTCTTGGCGAAATTGGGTTCGAGAAGCGGAATGATATTGCATTAGACGAATTCTTAGAGGTGGGTATTCATGTGCAAAAGTTTTCGTAGACTAGGTGTTGACCATGTCGCCTCAGATCTGTGCCGGATTGAAGGAGTTATCTACAGCTCCGAAAGCTCGTGGAGGCAAGGCTGAACGCCGTCAGATTCCAGTGGAAAAGAGCGGGGGTGGTGTGTAGATTTATGCTCAACATATGCGAGGAAAATTTGGTGTGATCAAATACATTTGTGCTTCCATGTAGATATAAAGGACCCGTGTTTATTACAGCTTTGCACGAGCTGATTCAGCTGCATACTGATCTTGTAGCACTCGTCGTAAGGTTTTTCCTAAAAGCGATAGGGTTTAGCAAATATAAGGGGGTTTGGGTGCCAAATGAAGCTTAGGTACCAGATGGGCCCTTGGGAATCTGCAAAAAGGCAAGTTGGTTTCCACACACCAGAATAGGACACATTTTCTCACCTCAGAAACGAACTGAATACCGCCTCTTAACCACTTGTACTTGGACAAGTGCTTTCTTGTCCAGTTCTCGAGCTTTTCACGCGCCTCGCGCTCGCCCAACTTTCGGCCGTGCGCAGTGAGGACAACCCACGCTCGGGGGCTCCGATCGTCCGATGTACGTGCACCGGGCGTCTGAACGCCTGCAACCGCTACGTCGCTAACGATATCATTCGGCTCCGCATGGAGCAAATCCTCGATCTCGGCGGGGGACACCTGAAGGCCCGAAACTTTGAGGGTATCCTATAGTTCATGAAAAGCATGTTCAACAACCTCGCCATTACCAGGGGTGCGGCACGAGCGTGCACATACTTTGACTCGATCTTCGAAGAAGAAGGTTCCCCTGGTGCTGGCTTTGAACCTGTCGCCTGTCCTGATCCAGCCATTGGGAAGAAATGTTTCCTTTGTCGCTTCTGGGTTATCCCAGTAACCTATCATGCCCGAGGTATAGTTCGTGCACCACCCGTAATAGGCCATGTACGTACCAAGAGTAACGTTATCCCCTTTTAGGAAAAGTTCACCAGGCTCCATGGGCAGACAGTGTGTGCCGTCTGGGCGGAGGATCAATGCTTCCAAGCCAGGATGAAGAAGGCCTATTTTGTTTCATGTCAAACTGGGATAGGTGACGTGGTTGAATAGTCACTCGCCCGTAGATGTAGGTATGTGCTCCGCGCGACCATCTAATAACCCTTCCTGAGAGTTTCCGATGGCTGCTATCGTCTGTGTTTAGCGATCAGCTCATGGTATACTTCCAGATCATTCGTAGGTATGCGCACGGTCTCTGACAAGCCATAACCTGTCATAGGACCCCTGTCAACGGAGACAGGTATGAAAAGAAGGTCAGGACAACTGACCCATTCCCATACCCACATGTTGGGGGAGCTTCTTCATGAGTGTATCAACAAGCTTTGGAGGACAATATGCTGCGCCGCTTCCGAATGTAACGACTGATGATAAATCCGTCTTTTCGAATTGTGGTGAATTGACGAATTGGTGGAGGATTGATGGGACGGCTGGAACAACGTTGACACGGTACCTGCGATTGCGGGTCGTTAAGAACGCGAAAGAGCTTCAGGATGTGGGGAACAAGTACTTTGGGATGGCAGCCAGAGCAACATTTAAATTCCACCGTGGCATGAGAACAATTGTTGTAGGTCGTGCTATTACTCTGGAATGTAGAGTCAGCCTTAGAGAAAGATCAAAAATTGATCAGAAATAAACCTCAAGCACGTAAAGTGAAGACCAAAAGAATGAAAGAGGGGTAAAAATGCTAGCACGACCGGGATTGCACTAAGATCAAGTGGAGGCTAAAATAGAGCTTTAAGTGAAAGAAGCTGCAATGGATAGGAAGATGGCCACATTCGCGACCTTGAAATATTCTTGTGCGACAATAGCAGCCTGGACGAAACTGAAAATGAGATTCCCATGGGAAACCATTACCGCTAGAAAGGCGTTGCATGAGTAAGCTCGCATGGACAAACAGAGTCACAACCAACTGCACCTTTGGGTAGCCCAGAAGTCCCACTCGAAAACACGAGATACGCCAACGTGTCTTTCCCAGCCGGACGCACGGGCTCACGAATGATATTGTTCTGTCGAGCATGCTGAATCAATTGGTCGAAATGGCGCAAACGCGGACTAGATGGAGCTGTGCCCTCGAGGATGTAAATGTGCTCCTCAGGAAACCCTGCCTCCCGTGCAGCAACCAAGAATTGTGGAATAAGCGCGGCATGCACAAACATATGCGTTGCCTTGGATTTTGTGAGGTAGTGATTCATCTCCCGGGGTGTAGCATAAGTCGAAAACAGCGCGAAGGGGGTCGTTATCGCAAATAAGGCATGTATCAGAACCGTGTAATCCTTCGCGTGTCTGTTGTCAGTGAAACAATTGAACGTGGCCGCAAGATCCTCACAATGCAGTTGTCACTCAAGATACCAATGATGTTCTTTGACGTGAGCCCCAAGCCTCCTTTGTCCGGGGGCGCACCGAGGGCGGTTGCTGCATCAAAGAGTCTGTCCATATATTCAGAGCGTGTGCGCTTTTGTCCAGTAATGGCGTCGATAAATATGTCGTGGTCTGGCACCTCTGGCATGTCTGGCTGATTCATCAAGACATTGAGGTAGTTAGTCGAAGGCAGTGGCGGGACAGGAGGATACAATGAGCGCAAATACATGGTTAGAGTGGTGGAAGGGTAACGTGGATGATAGGTCCGAACTGAACAGTGAAATGATGTCCGTTAAGCCTGCGCATAACGTGAGGAACGGCTTTACTGTAGCCGGTAAGCATCACGTGATGACGGTGGATCCCTCCGCCATGTGACTCCTCATTTATCCAATTCAAGATTCCAACGAATTGTCTGCAAACTATCTATCTTACACTTCACAGCGAATGCACTATTCAATGCTCAGTGGATCCATACGTGCAATACTTTTTATACGTCGGCCGATGGTTCCGTGGAGTTCGGCCGTACAGCTGCACTCAGGTGAATTTCTTCTGAAGTTACCGTTCATAGCTCTCCCCGAGTACCAATAATTCATATAACAATATTCAAAGCTTCGCATGCGTCGACTCTGCTAGATACTGGTCCTGCAGCACTCGACGCAGGATTTTCCCTGAAAAAAAAAAACCTGAGCTTCAGGGAGCAATATGACGCACAGAATCGAACCTCACTTACCAGTAGGGTTCTTAGGAATCTGCATACCCAAACGAAATTGTTAATAATCACACCAGCACCGCAACTAAATTATCTCTCACCTCCTGAATAAATTGAATGCCCCCTCGTAGCCACTTGTACTTGCTCAAGTTCTTCCTCGCCCAATGCTCTAGCCTTTCTCTCGCTTCGCGCTCACCAAGCACCCGACCTTGCATACTCAACACGACCCACGCCCGTGGGCTCCTGTCGTCGGACGTGCGTGCTCCTGGCGTCTGCACACCCGCAACTGCCACGTCGCTCACGATACCACTCGGCTCGGCAAGCAGTGTATCCTCAATTTCGGCAGGCGAGACTTGAAGGCCAGAGACTTTGAGCGTATCCTTCGTGTGAGCTTATTTCAGGATTCCATGGCGGGTAGAAGCGATGTGTGAAAGTACCTTGGCCCTGTTTTCGAAGAACAATGACCCTCTGCTGTTGGCTTTGAAGTGATCGCCGGTCTTAAGCCACCCGTTGGGCAGGAATGCCTCTTTGGTTGCTTCCGGATTTCCCAGGTAACCTGCACCGAACGTGATTACACTTCACATATCGTCGATACAGGCGCTCACGTACCAAGTGTAATGTTCCCCCCCTTCACGTAAAGATCTCCACTTTCCATCGGCAAACAATGAGTGCCGTCTGGACGCAAGATCACTGCTTCCATTCCGGGAAGAAGAATACCTAGGTGGATATTGATTTGGTATATAGCACATGGCGCGTCATCTGAGAACAGGGAAAGTCACCTGCGGAATTTGTGGAACTTTCAGCACGACCTCCCAAGATACCCGGTTGTGGCCTTCCGGCTATTGATACAGTCTGCATTTAGAAGTCATACATAAGAGTGTCCACACGAATTAGTGAGTCACGCACAGCTTCTGACATGCCGTAGCCTTGTAATTGGGTATGTTCAGCAATGGGGAGAGTTGGCGAGTAATAAAAAAATTCACCATCTAAAACCGTGATATTTGGAGCAAGTAATTTCTTGAGCCTCTCGGCGAGCTTGGGAGGGAGGTATGCAGCTCCACTTCCAAATGAAACGATCGATGAGCGATCGATTTTGTGGAATTGGGGTGAGTTTACAAGTTGGTAGACGACGGAGGGAATGGCGGAGATAGTGTTTACCCTGTATCTGTCATGAAAGGGGTAAGAGAAAGAAAGAAAAAAATGCTTCATAACGGTAATCAACGCACTTGGGTATGCAAGTCACTGCGAGATCTAAGTTCCATCGTGGCATGAGAACATGAGTTGTTGGTCGCGCAGGTGCTCTGAATCCCACGGATGGTTACATGGGGGACTAAAACCGTAGCCAAAGACAAACCTCAAACACAGGAGGTGCAGCCCATAAACATGAAAAAATGGTAAAAATCCTAGACCAACGGGAACCACGTTTGGATTGGCTGGGGGCTATATATTGTCTGTTTTGAGAAGAAAGCTAGGCAGATGTAGGAGAACCAGAAGTTATTACCTTTACGACATTGGCAGCTTCTTGTATAACTATATTGCGCTGATACAAAGTGAAGGAAAGATTCCCATGAGAAGCCATCACAGCTATTCAGAAACGATGTGTGAGCAATTTTTGAAGGTGAGACATGTATCGCTAGTTTCACCCTTAGGCAGGCCGGAGGTGCCACTCGAGAAAACAATATACGCTGGTGTATCTTTCCCCGCTTCTCTCACAGGCTCCCGAGGGACATTGTTGTGCCGAATGTGTTCGATTAATGGATCGAAATGTCGTAGCCTCGGAACGGAGGGGGAGCTTCCCTGGAGGATATAAATGTGATCCTCTGGAAAGCCAGCTTCTCGGGCGAAATTCATGAATGTTGAAAGCAGTTTCTGTTCAACAAATATGTGTGTAGCTTTGGACTTTTCCAGGTAATGAGCCAATTCCCGTGGTGTCGCATAGGTTGATAACAGAGCAAAGGGTGTGGCGAGCACCAGTAATGAATGCACCAGAACTGAAAAGTTCTTAGAGCATTTACAGAGGGTCAGCCTACGATTTCAAATCCACTCGTAGAACACTCACAATGCAATTATCGCTCAGGATTCCAACCATATCCTTCGACGTCAATCCTAAGCCTCCCACAGCCTCGGGAGCACCGAGGGAAGTCGCAGCATCATACATTCTCTCCTTGAACTCGGACCGGGTACATTTCTGACCAGTAACGGCGTCGATATACAGGACAAAGTCCGGCACCTCTTCAGCGCCTTGTGGATTGAACAAGACATTGTGGTAATTCGTCGAGGGGATTGAGGGAACCGGGGGATACAGTGAGCGTAAATACATAGTCTGGACAAACACTCTACGCGTGTGCTCGGTACGGTATATATCTGTCTTGTACCACCTCTACATCGGTTTACGGTGTATATGGTTACCGGCGTCGTCACGTGACGGAGGACGGATGTGACGGCCCGCTTACCGGTACTGCTCAATGGCTTTAACTTATCGGCGCAAAAGGCTGAACACCGCCTTCTTTGATGGTGTATCGACCTCTGTATATCTGCGAGCGGCGCCAGAGCAGCCCCGGCGAATACGCAGTCTGTGCCAGTCCCCGACCGAGTTCATCGTCGACGCGATACATGAAACGCATGGCAGTAGATGAATCTGACCATGGGGGTATCATCTGCATTCATGTAGAATGGCGAAGGCGATGGGCACGACTGCATGCCCGCGATACCCTGATCGAACACGCCGTCTTGCTGAGTCCCCCACAGGGCCACAATAACATACTCGAACCCATCACCGTGCCCTTTAATATCCCCGTTATATAGTCGCCTTTTGCATTGTTGTGAACAATGCCACAAACAGCTGCGCTCGAGGATGGTGTGCTCGCTCCAGGTGCCCACGAAGCGAAGCCAGACGAGGACGTTGCGCTGAGGAGAAGTTGTTACGAAAGTGGCGTATGGCGAGTCCCCGACTCCGAAATTTATATCGAGGCTAATGGTGGAGACTAAATGGCCGGTGCGGGCTTGATCCTACTGATGCCTTCGGATATTATCGGAACTATCATCAAATATGTGTGCGTATGCTCCCTCACGGCTCGGACCTGCAAACCGACTGCGCGTTGTTGTAATCTCCTCAAGTGTCTCCGTTATCGACATGTCCCCGCTCCCCGACCCCGTCTACCCGGACCTCTGAAGGGAACCGGGGTTACGAGTCTCCACATCTCGTGGAAGAGCAGAGGAAAACGTGTTTCGGACGCACAGGTTTCGTGCAAGCCAAGTCCTGTCTGAAAAAGGTATGCATCCCTCTTATATTGATACCAAGCGGGACTGAGTACTATGTTCATAGAGCCTTAGGTATTTATTAAACCACAATGCCGAAGTCGGATGGACCTCGTTACACCTAACCGTCCCTTCGTGTGTATTATTTATTATTTTACTCACCCTTTAACAGAAATTCGGTCCCACTTCCTTCGTCTCCTCCCTCAATATCTCCTGTGTCTTTTGAGCCGTTCTTAAAGTTTTTTCCAATAACACTCCCAGCTGCCCTTGACCCAAGCCGAATCCCTTGTCAATAACCATTTCGCTAATGGACGAAGACGCCACGCTCAATAAGGGTAAAGGTATTCTTTCCACTTCCCGTACACACAGCACGTTAGTGAGTACCTTTTTTTCCCTATTTGGTCGAGTTTGGACGTGTGTCCGGCAGTTCGCCAGGTCGCGGGAGGTAATACCCTCCGAGAGACAGGTGAGCCCGGACGCAAGATGATGGTGCATCCCATGCTCTTGTACTCGCGCGGGCCGTGCACGCAAGGTGTTGGAATCGAGGTTTAAAATTTAAAACACGGAAGACTGTTTTGCGTTTTGTTGACCGCATCCAGGAAAAGGCATTGCTTCTCGAGGCCAGGAGGCGGAGTACTTACATGCGGTGCTAGATCGCCTACACGCACCGTCTCAAAATCTTATCATGTCGATCCTTCAAGTCAGATTATGATATTGCTGTAGGTATGACCACGGTAAGTGAGAACGGGAACGCTGTACCACGTCGCCCACTGAAGTGATTAAAAAAAAAAACTTGACTTCGACCACCAAACAACCCTCCTCGCCTTTCAATCGTCGGAGCTGACAGGGAGGCAAGCTTAATGTACATAGGATGTCCTGCCTCGACATATAATATTCAGACATTAACAGGCCATCCTAAATAATAAATAACATCCCATGCACCATCCACATCTAGTGATATATACACACTTATCCGCCCACATCAATATGCAAAAGATATCGTAAAGCTCACGTTCCGCGATCATCCGAATTGATCTTTTCACGCCGTGCATTCCAGAGTCCCATCCAACAACGCAATCGTAGCGCCCAGGCACCACCCCAGCTCCGTATCATCCACCTTCTTCGCCATACGCACTTCTCTGTCCGTTCCGAACTCATAGCCCAGCCTCAGCAATGCGTGCATGAACGTGAGGTCGAGACAGTGTTCCGGCCGGTCCTCGAGCTCCGCCATGGCTTCGGGGTTATTTCCCCAATGCTCGCGCCACGACGGGGCACCGCGACACACGCGCTCTGCGAAGGTTGCGAAGGTCGAGACGGGGAGAGTCAGGTCGCCCGCTGGGAGGAGCGGAGAGAGGCGGTCGTAGAAGTAGGACAGGAGGAGTATCTTGCCCGTCGGGAATGTATCAAGGAGCGAGGGCTGGTATACGCCATTGAAGGAGCACGGCTTGACGTGGCAGATTCTGCAGGCGTACATACATACATACATACATTCAGCACCGTCCGCGCGCGCGGCAATAATGAACGCGGAACGTACGCATTTTTAGCCATGACGAGCTCCACGATGCGATTGCACGCCTCGAACGAGCCTACATCCGCCCCAGTCATAGTGACCTTACGCGTCCCCGCCGCGTCCTCCACTTCGACCTCGCGCGTGGTGCCCTGCGCCAGACACGGGTTCGCAATCTCGCGCGCATCGTGCCCGCCCGGCGAGTGCATAAAGTCCACGAGCCGGTGCACGCTCTTGCGCGCGCTCATGAGGCCGTAGCCCAGGTAGGAGTGCTGGTAGAGCACGTGCTGCCGCCCGCTGAACTCGAGACGGTACTTGTGCTCGCCGTCTTCGAGCGTCGCGTCTGGCTTGGAGAACGTGGGCTCGAAGACGATCTGTGTAGACGCGCCACCGAGGTCGAGCACCGCGTAGCTACTCTCGCCGCCAGTACGGATCGTGTTCAGAAGGTAGTTCGCCGTCATCCACGCGTAGACACCTACCCCGAGCATGAGCACACGACCCAAAAAAAAAGATAACAAAAGAAAAGAAAAACCCCCCACGCACCCTCATCCTTGCCCTCCATAATCGCCACCCCATCCTTCTTCACCACCGAGAACGGATACTTCGCGACCAACCGCCCCCTCACCGCCGCCAATATCTCCGCACTCTGCCCCGCGCCCAAAAGACGCAGCCCCGCCGTCGCCTTCACCGCAACAGGCGTGCACCCGCGCAACGCCTCCGGCACAGTCGCCAGCGCCTCCTCCAGCAGCGGGTCGAGGCTCCGCGCCGCGCCGTCCGGGTCCCCCGCGAACTTGGAGAGCCCCGGCTGCGTCATCTTGAACACCTCGTACTCGTACTCCGGCGCGGGCCTGCAGTTGTGGAACTTGTAGATGTGGATGCGGGAGCCCGTTGAGCCTGCGTCGATCATGAGCGCCCATTGCACGAGTGGGGAGGAGGGGGAGTGCGGGGCGGTGCAGTGGACGGTTTTGGTGGGGTCGGGGTCGGTTTGGAATGTGAGCGGGGTGGAGGGGGGCGTTGGGGGTGTTGGTGGGGCTGGTGGGACTGTGTCGTCGTGTACTGGCTTTGGCGGTGTGGGCGGTGTTGGCGGCCGTGGCATATTGTCGAGGTCAAACTCGCTCGGCGGCACTGCACACCATGGAGAGGCACTCAGAAAGATACCTCATGCATAAACGCAGCACACTCACCCGGGCGCGGGTATGGATTCACAACATCGAACACACGCTCCCTCCGTGCTCTGGGCCCCAGCGCCCAGACGACACAGAAGAGCACGGCGACGCCGACACCGACGAATCGCCAGTTGAAGCGCTTGCGCATCTGGCCGTTGTCGATGCGTGTGTAGACTGGGTCGTTGTTCCCCAGGCGGGGGAGGATGCTAAGGGTGTGGGTGCTGCGCATGCGGGCGGTGGTGGTGGGATGGGCGAGCGCTGTTGTCGCGGCGTCGAGCGAGTTACTTACGTCGTGCAGAAGTCTTTCGCTCATGCACGCATCCACTTAGGAATATGGAACACGTATAATATGGCGGGGGCTCAGAGGAACTGGTAGGTGAAGGAAAAGAACAACGCTGCGCCATCGGCTCTCCGCAGCGTCTACAGACTCTACACACGTAATGTTTCCATTAGCAGTAATCGGGCAGTTCTCATTCGCACAAACGGGTATCGATACACATATTGTATGTATCCAAAACAGGGACATTCAAAGCTTATTGCATATGATATGGTTGTAGACGATAAGCATGACGAGCAGGGAGCAGTGGGGAATGTGGGGGGGGGGGGGGGGGGGGGGGGGGGGGGGGGGGGGGGGGATAAAGGTGGCGTCCTACAATTGGATGGGGGAAGGAATGGGGATGGGGGTGGTGAGTAAACTACAACGGAGCACACCTGGGAAAAGAAATCAAATAGTTGGATGCTTGGAACTTAGGAAACCTAGTGAGAGAAGTGGGGAAAGAAGTGGGGAAAAGACAAAGCAGCGTGTGGTCACGAAAGTCCGTTGGCACGAAGCTTCGCCTCGGCATCGTATGCGCGCGCCATCCACATGTCCCGGTCCTGCGTTATGCGCTCGACGGTATCCTCGAGTGTCCGGATATTTTCGAGCTTACGCTGCCGGCTGCGTCGCGCTGCGAGCGTGTTCTGTCGTCGTTTGGCCTCGATGGCCTCTTGCGTGTTGGGGTCCAAGTGCGTGTCATCAGTCCGGTCCGCGTCCTCATCTACTTCAGAGCGCGCGCGCTTCTTGCCCTTCACGAATGCCGCTGGTAGCACCTTGCGAGACGTCACCGACGGGGTAACGTACTGCCGCGGCTGTGTGGGTGCATCGAGGGGGACTAACGCCGCTGGGGTGATGTTGCGGCGCGTTCCGGTGGGCATGGACTTTGAAGATCGCGAATGTTTTGAGGGAAAGGAGGACTCGGTGGAGGGCGCAGACGACGACGAGGGGTCAAGAGGGAGGTTCGACGACATGGGCGGTGAATTATATAAAGAGGCGGGGGGATGCGCAGGCGTTGGCGGGAAGGTATACATAGAATCTAGGACCTCCATCGCGGGCGTGACTGACTCCACTTTTGAAGAATCGAACGCTGCAGGCGGTGCTGGCTCAGACGGGGTGCACAGCTGGAGCAACGCGTACACGTCCAGTGACTCAGGAGGCTTGACATCACCAGACTCCTGTGTCCTTCTGACAACGGCACCGAACAGCGGCATCTCGCTGTATCCGAATGAGTCATCAGCATCATGGACCATAGGCGAGGTCCACAATTCGTCGTCCGGGGTGTCGAGAAACGGCGTCTCATCAGGCGACTCATCCTGCAAGAGAGGCGACGTTAGGAACTCCTCGAAGGTGTTGTTTGCTTCGAGGTATTCCGGCTGGAACATGTCATCCAGGGAGAGTTCAAGCTCGGCTACCGACGGTAAAGGGGTACAGCGCAGACGCGGAGCAGAAGGACATGTGTCGGTTGGGGCTGTGTCAAACAATAGGAAACGTGGCGACTCACCTCCACGTGGGAGCTCGTGGGCCGAACTGGAGGGAACAGTATTATCAGTTTTCTTGGACAACATTTGGGAATATGAGCCACAGAGTAGGGAGTCAAGAGATGAGACTATGTTGTCGGCTTCGGGGAGTGTCTCTTGGGGTGGTATATAAGAACTTGGGTAGAAAGTTGTGCGCGGAGGCGGTGGTAGTGAAGCTGGGAGGCCATGTTGGGCGAAAAAGCTAGGCTGGGTTGTAGTAACCGAGGGGGTCCGAAGACGCTGTTTAAGTTGTTCTAGCGGAACATTGTGGGGGAAAGGGCTTGTGAGATAACGCGAGGGCGAGCCTGCGGTGTGAGCTGGGAGATGGAAGCCATTTGACTGGGGGTTGTAAGAGCGGTTTATAACTGACGGGCTGACGGAATCAGGCGGGAGACTTAGTTCGCGAACGACATCTTGGTCGTAGTGGTGCAGTGAGGTGTTCTTATGGAGCGAAATGTCGAGGAAGCGAAGGGGATCGCTTGGTAAGTTTGTATCTACAGGCCGCGTCAAGCTTGGCAACCTGGAGGGCGCACTACAGCAGAGACGGCAAGTAAGGAAACCACTACCATTGTCGACGGAACGCATCTGAACAGTGACTCACAGTGATCTTGCAGCGGACGACTCAGTGAGGCGTGCGCCGAGGGGTCAGGGGATGGTGGAAGGTGGAAAGAGGCTGGCGGTGACTCGACCCTTTATAAAATTTTCTCAGTCGCCAGTCGGAGTCTGTATTCCGTCTGACTCATGCGCACAGGCCGGGACCGGTGCCTCATATAAGCATTACTGCAGCACTGCTATATACTCGCTAGCGTCAATCAGAACCCATTCTTCCCTTTCGCAACCAGTTCCGGCACATTTGCCACTGTTCGCAGCTCTCCGCCCCCTCACGATCACTCCAAACGGACGTGAAGCGCCCGGACCATCCACAACCGACGTAGCAGGCCGCGCGTCCCGGCCGCTGGAGACACGTCGATGTCTGCGCTTCACGATAGGATACAATTAGCACACGTAATTCCACAGCTTCTCCACGCGGCCCACGCACTGCATTGTAGGTCTGCTGACCCACCCTTAGCCCAGGGCAGAGGGCTAGGTGGCGCGCAGCCACATCCGTAGCGCCACATGCATTGCGCGCGGTGGCCGCGGCCGTGTGTGGCGGTGCACAGCGGGCGCACGTTCGCACCCCACGTCGGTCCGCGTCGGGAGCCTGTCGCTATGTGTACGCGTCAGCGCACAGAACTGGAATAATTACCTCCCACGCCAGACGTGTACCTGGTGGCTGTAGTCTTTATTGTTCGCGACAATGCTGCATGCGGGAGCGTGGCCTCGCAGTCGTTGTCGCACCGTAATCGATCCGGCCCGTCGTCATGTGGCGGCAATAATAGATAGTTGCCTGATATATATGTATTGCGGCCTTCCGAGGGTCCCGATGACCATAGATGGCCGCATCGGACAAGCGGAAAAAAACTGGAGGTGTGTGGTGGTGGTGGAATGGAACGTCCAGACTGTCGGAGGCTGTGCACAGATTCAGGAAGTCGCAAGAAGTCCTCCAGAAACGAAGCGCAAATCCCGAAGACGCGCCGTTGTGATTCTTCGCGCGTACGGTACCCGTTCGCGGGAGCAAATCCACGCGAAGGAGGATAGCCTGCCGCCAAGTCGGACAAACCAAGGAATACATTACCAAGCACATGAACGAAAGAGTGTCGGGATCTGCATGACGCACGAGCATGTCGCCGCAAGCAGGGAGCTGAACCACAGCGCAAAAACAGCAGACATAATCCGAGATAGTGCCATAGAAACAATGTAAATCCTTCCCAGATGGGCGGTTGATTCGCGGGAAGAGGCTGGAGGACATGAACTCGATTTTCTGAAACCAGAGCGCTTACCGTGCACGTAGAGATTCTTCCGAAAGGCGGCGGGAACGAGTCCTCGAAACGGGCATAGCGAATGATGGGAGCAACGGGGGATTCAAAGGCGACAAAGAAAAACTCTGGCTTTATATACACCAAGCGGGCGCTTGGAGTCATAATGTGGCGCTTTTCTTTTTCCCGTCGGAGCCCCAAACAACTGCGTGAAACAATACCCGAAAAGGCAAGTTCGTGTTGTGTCACACCGTGTCACATCCAGGCGGTGAGTCACTGCGTCGCTTACCGACCTGGGCTCATGGTTTCCGCACGGACCACACGCGTGAGCCCTGTCAGCACCCTTCCAGCGCATGGGATATGCGCAAAATAGAAGCGGGGAGGCGCGGTGCGTGGCCCCCTCGCTCCCTTGCGCCACCGCTTTCGAACTCTGCATTCTGGATATCTGCTGCGTACGTAGAACTGCGAGCCATGATTGAGATGGGGGATGGGAGCGAAAACACGGAATCGACAGCTGGATATGTCTTGACGAATCAGCGATTCGCTGCCCCTAATCAGGATCGTGCTCGGGGTCTATACACGCCTCCCGCCTTTTACTCTCCAGCGGCACCGAGATCATAATCACACAATAGCGCATCCTCAGATGGAGACATCTTGCACTGACTCACGTCGCCGATACCATGGCATCGATCACGTCGGGCGTGATGACCGAGGAACCCGAATTTTTCTCAGCTTCAAGGCAGGCAGGTGAGTCAATCTGTCAACAAACCTCAGTAAACGCTGAAATACACGCCGTTACATCGGGAAACGCGAATAAACACACGTCGACAGGGTGAAACAGTAAATTTCCTTGCCAAGGCTCAGAACAGCCACCGGTGCGCAGTTGGCACCGCGACACAAGGCAGGGCATCCAGGTTCTACTTCTTTACCGATCCTGGGTGTCTTGCTGGTAAAAAAATTGTGTTCTTTCTGGACGAATCACTCGTGCGCTGACACAATAGGAGATCCCATGCACTGCGTGCGACTGCGGATACCACCAATGTCAACAAGTTTAACAGCCCCCAGGCTCGAGCTTCTCCAATGCTTCCCACTGGGGCTTCGTCCGCACATGTTCGCTGAGCAGATCCACATCTCCGTTCGGACGCGATGCATGATTGTCTTGACTCCCTGGTCAAGGACTGCGGAAACACATGACTTACGAGCGTGCCAATTTTTCAGAGTCAGCGCTCCGTTGACGTTGATAACTCACTGAGTCAGTGTTACACCTTACCAAGATTTGGACTCTGCGCCGCCTTTTTACAGGGCGTTCCAAAATTTGGTCACCGGCCTTGATGCTTAGGGAGATTCTGCTGCGATCAGAAAATGAGGGCATGACAGTTCATCATATCTGGCTCCCTTAGCTCGAACTTTCTCTTCTTCTACCTCATTTTCCCTACGAATCTTCGCATGTTCGAAGATGTCTTTGCCTTCGACGTAAAGGGTTATCGTGCGGACCGCGACTGCGAGAATCAAGAATCCACGACCCATTCTCATGCCAGGTTGTGCATGCCCCTCTCTCAGATTGACGCTCCGTCGATCACTCAATGAGTCAGTGACAATAAACTTAGCCTCTTTGGACTTCACTGTTTTTTCTTTATGGTAAGTATGTCTGATGGCCCTTGGAGATTTTTATGGAGATTTAGCTGGATTCAAAAGTCGGCTTTTCATCCAATTTTCCTGTGCTAACGCTTGAGCTTCTTTTCCCTTAGTATTCATCATCACCTCGGAATTTGAAAACTTGAAGGCTTGAAGCAGCTCGTTCAGAAGACGTCAATGATTCTTATGTCGAATCCACTGTTGGGGACTGCGCGCTTGCATTACTTCCTCACATGTCAAACCCCAAAGCTTACCATTGGAACCGACGCTCCGCCGATGACTCACTGAGTCAAGAAAAACGAAGGTCACAGCCTTCGTGTGGTATGCACCGATGGTTTGGACGCTACGCTGATATTCTAATGGATATTCTATCTCCAATTCGGTGGCGTTTGGAGGGTTTCTTGCTCACTCCGCTGCAATCAGAAGTCAGCTCAGCTTCATCGAACCTGCTTTGCAGTCAGCCTCGAGCTTCCTTACTTGACAGATTTCAAGTTCATCGCTTGCCAAACCTACATCTAGTCGCCTCGGACATGGTGTATCGTCGTGCTGACTCTTTGAAGAGGTCGGAAACTGAAAACAAATGATTCACCCTCATGCTAGACTTCAGAGCTCACTTTCGGAATCGGCGCTCCTTTGATGACTCGAGTTCGTTGGTCAGGGGTAGCGAAATTCAGGCACTATCGCAGAGAATATCAGTATAACACACGTATGAATGAAACACGACTACCTGATACATGAAATGATCGACAATACAAAAACATGGGGGATACCTACACAATCTACGCCACAGAGAAATATCTCTAACACATGTCGGCGAAAAAAACGAGAATGCGTGAGAGCTCTACTGGAACTTGAACCACTTCTCATCATCCATAAAACCCTGCATCCATTGTTCCGCCACCGACTCACGCGACTCACTCGATAGTCGGGGTCTCTTTCTTATCTCTGTATACTCTGGGGAGACCGACCTCGACCGTTTCCGGTTTTGCGAGTCATCGAAATCGAGGGACGTCTTCACTGGAGTCTGAGGCCGAACCACATCGCTCGGTAAGCCTGAGGGAGAACGAAGGAGGGTGGGCAGCGGGTTCTTTAACACATCATGATCTCCAGAGATCGATCGAGGACCTCGTATAGGGATTGGTTTCCCCTCTTGGGTCATACGGACGATCTCCTTTAGCAAGAGTCGCTTGAGAGCTTCATGCGAGTGACACGGAGGCGCATCTGGATGGCTAAGCCATCTTATTCCTAGATATGCGGCCATCTTGGCTAGCATCGAAGCTAATGGGCGGCACTGAGAATGAAGAATTGTCTCCCAGACCTGACCCTTGTAGCGTAAGAGATCTTTTCGAAGCCCAAACCCGTCGGTGCCCATGCGATGAGCAAGCATAGCGGCCGTGGACAGTTTATATTGATCTGTAATTTCAGGCTCGCGACTGTCCTCCGGCCAGGCCCGCATGAGAAACCACACGATCACCCAGAACATGGATTCGACATCATGGAACGGTTGATGGACGATGGCAGCGTTTTCTTCAGAAGAGGAAAAAGGGTCCTTGGTGGGGAAAGTGCCAGCAAGGACAGAATCGAGAAATGTATTGAATGCATCGTAGCTTTCTCCATTGTACGAGCTGATAAACCTTTGACGCGCTTCGCCATCCAGTTGCAATTCAGCTGTGGTTATCTTTTGAGACACAACCATGCTATGCCCAAACTCCCCTCCTGAAATATCTACAGCGATGAACATCGGTGTTCCCTAAACAAACCAAAAAGGTAGTAAGCATCGGTGATAATGTTGAGGAGAATTACCACCCGCCGTTCTGCGAGTTAGTTCATTGTATCTGGACATCCCATCCAAAGCAGCGGAGTTGTCGAAATCTATAATTAAACAGCACGAGCTTGGGTTTTCTTCGCCCCTATCGACAAATCAGAATGGTTATTTTCATTGTAAATCATCAAAAGCACTAACATGACATCGGCTATGCAGGTGCGAGGCAAGGATTCCTTGCCTTCGGGATGATCGACATAATGACGAGGATTACAAAGGATGTTATACCAACTCATATCGCGATGCAGGACACCTCGTTCTACCAGATGCTGGTGTGCTTAATCATTTGAAGTCGTCAGGGGAACATCGCGTAAAAATAAAACAAATGCACCTTCAAGGGCGTCATACATGACCTTGAGAAACTGAAGAACGCTCCCGCATGCACTCAACGGAGAGCCACTGCTTCCCATGACGAGACGATGCTTTGTTCGTATGTTCGGGGCTGTGCCAGCAATCACATTGTGGAGTGTGCCGCCTTCAACCAGACGGACTACTCCGGGAACGCAGCCTTCTTTGTGGACCTTCCTAAGTAATGCGTTTTCCTCGAAGCGTCTTTGACCACCTCTCCACATATCCTTCACGATGCGGAATATAGGGGGCTCTGATCCAAGCACAGTTCCTATACCAACCCAGGTCCTCCGTCCGACACCTTCACGAGATAACACGGGCGACACATCGTATATGACATCACCGAGCGACACATGCCACCGCCTGTGGTCGTGTTCCGCCCGTAAAACTGTGGGATCGCGGTGCATAGACAAATATAATGAATAGACGTATCGAAAGAGGTCTGTCATATCTTCGCCCCAATGATATTCCTTTGAACAGTGTGCACCGCACGGTTCTAACGCGTAGAAAGCGTAGCTATATTGGTTTGAAGTAACGCAGATCGTATTCGTCTTGTCGGGACGGTGTCTGAGCACTGACTCAGCGTAATAGTGAATCTGCTGCTTTTCTGTGGCTCGGTTATGCTTTACCTCTACCACCGATTCTACTAGAGACCAGGTCTCAGGTCCCGTGCAGCTATGGGGTACGTCTCCCAATGTGGATTGATCTGGTGAAATTATGGCACGACGGAGAGTATCCAGTGTAGAGAAGCTGCCGATTATTTCTGGCATCAAACCAATGCTATTGGACAGAGATTCTTTAGTCGAAGGAGAGAAGATGAGCGCAAGAGGTGGGGTTAGAAGCTAGACCGTTATGTAAAAGGTGATACGCTGCCTCGCTCAATCGATTGAGTAGCTTTGAGATCGGTCCGCACATGCTTGCCTCCTCCAAGAATGCTAGTGTTATCGCGGATATTTGTTCCGCAAAAAATGCGCTCAAATCTGTCGTTGTTTCCAGCGCCACAGATGGGAGATAGCATTCGACGAAATTTTCGTCCCACGTAGATAAAGGAAGTAGCTCTTGCTTGAGCATAGCAGTCTCTGACGCTGTGGAAGCAGTTTAGAACTAATATTAGTCCTAAATGAGGCCGTACATATTTAGAGACATGCCTTTAGTTGAGAGATAATAAGACAGACTCATTTTAATGCATGAGCCTGTAAGTGTGGCTTTGAAAGTCACGTATTGTCACGCGTTGTCACATCACTCCCCTCGAATTGAAGGCTATTTTAGTAAAGAATGAACTCAGGCCTTGTCCTAATGCATTAATGTCATACGAGCCGTGATAGAGAAAGTTCGCATACCGAATCAAAGGATCATATGATATAGTATGGAGTGATACAAAATTAAATGTACTACGACAAGCGTATGAAAATCTAAGCAAAACAGATAGATAAATGTGTGAGAGCTTTACTGGAACCATTTCCTGTCCTCTGAAAAAATATGAAGCCATTGTTCCGGAGACAACTGGCGTGATTTGGAGAGCTCGTCAATCAACAATCTGGCTTTCTTCTGCGTCCGGTTCAATGCTGGAGAACGTGATCTAGACCGTTTCCGACTTTCTGATCCTTGGCGACAATCGAACGGTATCTCAGATGAGGTCACTTCTGGGGTGATGAGCTTATTGCTGGCCGCAGTGTTTACTGTGGGGGAGGAGGCGACAGGGCTCTTAGTCGACTGGTCCTCGGGTTTTGATGCAGGGATCGGTCTTGGTCCTTTTATAAAAATCGGCTTCCCTTCATGCGTCATACGAACGATTTCCTTCAGTAGGAGTCGTTTGAGAGCCTCATGAGAGTGACAAGGAGGCGCATCTGGATGGCTAAGCCATCTTATTCCTAGATATGCGGCCATATTGGCTAGCATCGAAGCTAATGGGCGGCACTCGGAATGAAGGATTCTCTCCCAGATCCGATCTTTGTAGCGTAGGAGATCTTTTCGAAGCCCAAACCCGTCGGTGCCAATCCGATGACCAAGCATAGCGGCCGTGGACAGTTTATATTGATCTGTAATTTCGGGCTCGCAACTGTCCTCTGGCCAGGTCCGCATGAGAAACCACACAATAACCCAGAACATGGATTCGACATCATGGAATGGTTGATGGACGATGGTAGCGGTTTCTTCAGAAGAGGAAAATGGGTCCTTGGTGGGGAAAGTGCCAGCAAGGACAGAATCGAGGAATGCATTGAATGCATCGTAGCTTTCTCCACTGTACGAGCTGATGAACCTTTGACGCGCTTCGCCATCTAGTTGCAATTCAGCTGTGGTTATCTTTTGAGACACAACCATGCTGTGCCCAAACTCCCCACCCGAAATATCTACAGCAATGAACATTGGTGTTCCCTAAACAAACAAAACCGTAAGCAACGGTGATAATGGTGGTAAGAATTACTCCTCGCCGTTCTGTGGGTCAATTCACTGTATCCGGACGTCTCATCCAGGGCAGCGGAGTTGTCGAAATCTGTAATTAAACAACACGAGCTTGGGTTTTCTTCGCCCCTGTCCATATATCAGAATGATTGCTTTACTGGAAATCGTCCACAAAAGCACTAACATGACATCGGCTATACAAGTGCGATGCAAGGATTCTTTGCCTTCGGGATGATCGACATAATGACGAGGATTGCAAAGGATGTTATACCAACTCATGTCGCGATGCAGGATACCTCGTTCTACCAGATGCTGGTGCGCTTAATCGTCCGAAGTCGTCAAAAAAAAACACTATGTAGAAACAAAACAAATGCACCTTCAAGAGCGTCATACATAACTTTGAGAAACTGAAGAACGCTCCTGCATGCGCTCAATCGACACCCGCTGCTTCCCATGACAAGGCGATGTTTGGTTCGCGTGTTTGGAATCCTGCCAGCAGTCAAGCCTTGAACTGTGCCGCTTGCCACAAGACGAACGACTCCGGGAACGCAACCCTCTTCGTGGACCTTCTTAAGTAATGCGCCTTCTTCGAATCGTCTTTGGTCATCTCTCCACATATCCTTCACGATACGGAATGCAGGGGGCTCTGACCCAAGCACAGTCCCTATACCAATCCATGTCCGACGACCAGCGCCCTTCCGGGATAGCACAGGTGCCACATCGTATGTAGTGCCACAGAGCGAGACGTGCCACTGATACCTGTTTTGTCGTAGCTCGGCGCGTGAGAATGTGGGGTCTTGCTTGTTGCACGTAGGCGAGTAAAACGAGTAAACAAATCGAAAAAGATCCGTTAAGTCCTCGTCCCATCCATATTTCCTAGAACAGTGCACGCCACATGGTTCCGACACATAAAAGACGTAGCCATATTGATTAGAAGTCAGACAGACAGCCTTCGTCTTGTCGGGTCGATACCTAAGCAATGTGTCGGCGTATTGATTGACCTGGTCTTTGGCATCTACTCGGTCTGGTTTAGACTCTACCGCAGATTCCACCAGAGACCACGATGGTGGAGTTTCAGATAGAGATCCTTTATGAGGGGCGTCCACCAAGATGGACTCTGGTGAATTAATGGTACGGCAGAGGTCTTCTAAGGTAGAGAAGATGGCGAGGATGTCGGGCTTGACGCCGACTTTGAAGATGTCGTGGGCTGGAGGTTTTCTGGGACACGGGATGAAGAGGAGCGCGCGAGGAAGGTGCATAGAAGGAGGCTCTGCATCAACAGCTTTCACTTCGAGGGCACGATCACCATGTACAAGATGGTACGCCATTTCAGAGAGTCGATTGAGCAACCTTGCTGTAGGGCCGTACATGCCTGCTTCCGAAGACGCTGATTTGATTGCAGAGATTAGGTCCAAAAATGATGCATTTAAATCATTTGACTTCTCCAAGGCCACGGATGGTAAGTGGCAATCGACGAAATCTTCGTCCCATCTGGGTAGAGGAAGTAGAATACGCTCCTGCTTAACAGAAACTTTGGAAGCAGCAGTACGAGCGTCAGACTTAACTGGCGTAGATTGCACTGATACAGACATGCCTTCAGTTGAACTCAAAGTGGAGCCACTCATGTTTTATAAAATGTTTTGTGGATGTGGTCAGAGTGGACGAGCGGCGGGCTTTGAAGTTTATAGTAAACTTTGAAACTTTCAAAGCTGGTCTGCCCACAAGCGCCCGAGATCAACGTCCACATCACGCAGAACAACAAAGGAACAAAAACCATGGTTAGAACCCAAGATCGTCTTTCCCCTCTAGATAATTACTGCTAACCGATGATTGCGCGTAATGTCACGCGACCGCCGTCACGCATAGTCAACTGTCACACCTGATGAGTCTGATTCCGGAAAAATAACGAGTTGGAAAACTTCTGAGGTATGCAACCACATTTTATTTGACTAACATACTAATCTGATAATATTTGTTCAGGCTCGTTGCTGCATTGCCAGTGCACCAACTTGAAGGGAGTCATCAAAGTCTACTCGAGAATTAGGTTTGAAATTATATTCTCGGCTTCTCAAGTTAGAGTTTCTAGGGAGAATGAAGACGCTGTTATTAGTGAGGCATTTAGTGCCAGTGCGGCGCATATCAAGCAAGTCAACTTTGGCCTGGATTTTATTTATTGCGACTTACAGAACCTTATCAACCTCGAAAAAAAGCGCTCTGACGGGAAGTGTTGTGCAGGGCATTGATAAGACTGTATATTGGGATTACATAAATCAATCCTTCTTCCTTCCGGTAGTTAGGTCTCGTCATGTAAAGATCGACACATTTGATGTACCGTCAGGTTCTCAGCTGTAAGAAGACTCCCTTACGAATTCGTGGCCCCGGTCTTCCGGAAATCGAGGTACCAACGCACCTGAGGTCTTCGAAGTCGGCGCCCGCTGGCTCCATCCCATACGGGCCATACTATCCATCTATGATGCGGCTGTGGAAGAGAAGTTGAAATGGTCTCTCGTTCGAAGCAGAAGGCCGCTACTAGCAAGAACGCCTGCGCCTGCATGGTACAGGCACGCAACAACGTGTTTAAGATTTTCCCGAATAATAGTGGTGAGTTTACTAGTAATAAGACATTGAACGCTCGACTTCCAGTCTGACTGAGAGCGTAATCCATGACTGGGTGGAATGAACGTTATGTGGTAAGTAAAAGGCTCCGAGTCGAGTTTATACTTATAATACTAGTATGTTTCAATTTAGCATCGAAATGTTTACGGCCAATTGCATGCGTACTCACAGCAAGCTGATCCACGAGGCGGTCTGTGGACCACAGGCAAAGCCTTCGAGAAGAAGAACCTCCCTTTGAAATAATTTCGGTCTAAGACATTCCATTCGATCAAACTATGGGTGGACATTATTGGTGGAGGCGTGAGTGGTTCATTTGGAAGGATAGTGAGAAACTACCCGAAGCAGCAGCAAGTTCCGTGAAACACTATTAATTTAAAGTTACGTGTTTTTCGCTAACGTGTGTGGGCAAAACACGTTTACAACCCAACCGGGATCCGAGTCCATTGAGTACTTCTAGTACGCTTGCCTCTTCTGCCTTAGTCTTGATCACTACTGGGA
>MU134448.1:0-13384 GCA_015039355.1 Ramaria rubella | reverse complement strand
ACTTACATATCTATTTCTCCGTGATACGATCAAAGAGCCACGTCGTGTGTTCATCGATGAAGACCGAAGACCAGATTCATGTCAGTCACGTGAAAGCCAAAGTCGGCCAGCACCGGCACCGGCTGATATCTGCCACATCGTTCCCATTTTCATCGTTTGCTCGGCTTCGAAATGGTCGTAAATATTAGCCTCGTGTCGGCGATTTGTGCTCTCTGTGGCCAAAACCCGAAGATCTAGGAGTTTCACTTGGTGGATCACAGACGGCTCACCTGTATGTTTGCAACATATGTGCATGCCATATTTCTCTCAAGATTCCCTACATATTGGGGCGCCAGGACGATTCCATGAAAGCCTTATCTAACCTCACATATTCCCTCCAACGTTAGAGGCCGTGACACTACCGAAAGTCTGAAGTGTCTGAAGATGATTACCGTCAAGGCTATCCTCATTTGCTTCGTTCGGGATTGCGCTTGTCTTTGCCGATTTTTGTACCCGACCTCGCTGTAGGCACCACCTATTTTGATTTGCCAAACTGATTTGTCCCAGCCATAAATCTGATTTGTCTGATTTGCGCTGATTTGTTGGCTGAGCAAATGCAAATCAACAAATTAATTTGCGCACCAAGGTGGCCTAATTTGCACTAATTTGCGCCTAATTTGTCACTCACTTGCAGTGCACTTGCGCTAATTTGTGTATATTCCACCCCTTCTAGAGACATATTTTCTTGCTCTGCTAGTCTATCCTTATAAAAACTGATCACACACTCAGGCCCAGGGCATTTGGGTAAGTGTTGAAGCCACTGCAATGACTTTCGCAGGATTTAATTTGTGCTAATTTGTGTCTGATTTGTTCCCCGCTGGTGTAAGGGGAACCCCTCATACTGCTCCTTTTTATTCTCCTTCTCCTATTCTCCTCTCTTATTCATGTTCACCCCTTCTATCCCCATCCCCCTTTTATCTCTCTTTTCTCCCTGTTGTTTCTATCTAATATTCCCATTTCCTTCCCCCCCCTCCTCCTTCCTACTCACTTCTACAACTGACGCTTCTATTCGCGATTTAAGTGCCCGGTGACGTGCACAAGTTGGAACCTACCTGGGCTACGTCATAGGTCACGTGACTTCCGTTTTAAGCGCCCAGAACGTTCAGTCAGTTCGGAGACTTTCCTTAATTAGTAGTCACCTCGGCAGTGGGAGTCCTTAGGCTTTTCTCTTTGGATTCCCATCTGCCAGGTATGTATCCTTGCCTGTAGCCTTCCTTGAACTTATATACTTTGGATTCCCATCTGCCAGGCTCTAGTGTGATATTCCACTAGCCCCAGAGGTTGCCCTTATAGTAGAAAAGCCTGCCAACTTACCAGACCAGTCACTGTCACCTTCATCTCTGAATTGATATCTTCAGGTGCATAGCTGCTTAGGACCCCTCTGGTACATTCCTTAATACTCCATCCACTTCTACCATGTCTACTCCCATACCAGAAGACCCAAATCCCTTTGATTTTCAGTGAGGCTCTGGAGTTAGCTCCAGGTTCTAACTCGATGGCATGATCCCATGGTTTGTGTCCTGGAAGCTTGTCAAACGACTCTTTTGCAATGACATCTTCACAGTTGGACAGGTAGTCTGGAAGAGTGTCTGAAGGTTGAGAATTGTGCCAGGCAGCTTCTGCAAGGCGTTGGGATGTTGTTGACGAAGCACGAATGAACTCAGCTTGGGGAGGGAGCATAGCAACTAGGATGCGGTCACCCTCTTCTATAGCTTCATCAGGTGTGCCTTTAGCCGTTTCAGAATCACCCCCATACTGTTGACTCAGGAGGAGTTCTTCTTCAGCTGTTGATCCATCTGAATCATGCATGAGAATGGGGCAAGGACCAATACGGCAGGTGTGCAGTCGTAGGGCTCTCTGATGTCCTTCCTTGATAATGTTGCGACATGTATGGCACTGGGGAGGACAGCGCGTCATCTGTACTTCTTGAGACTTCCAGTCAACTTCTGGGTTGTGGTCCTGGAGCCAGGTGTAGCCAAGGATCATACGTTGATGCCCTAGGCGGGTAACAGCGAATGCAGCTCTCTCGGAATGGTCTTTGTACCGCAGAATTAGATCAATGACTTCAATGATGGATCCAGATTCATTGGGTGAGCCATCAACATTGTACACCAGAATAGAATGAGAGAGTGGTCGTGCAGTGAGGCGGTTTTCCTGAACAAATCCCAAGTCGATAAACAAACCAGTGGCACCAGAGTCAATAGAGCGCGAACCGACTTGATCTCTGCTGTATCTGTGGTTTGAACCTCCACTGGGAGAGAGAGGGTGTTTGGGCTTGGGGTGGAAGCAACAACATACTGTGCAGGAAGGTTTCGTTCCCATTCTTTACGATGGAAACGAGTATGAGACCGGGGAGGAGTTAAGGGTTGTGTGTCTAGCATTTCGGTCTCCGTAGCTGAGGAATCAGGTTCTGAATCTGTGTATTCATTGTTTACCTGATTATACAGCAGTGGAGCGAAATGATTGGGAATTGGCAGCAGGGGCACACTATTCACCTGCTGTGTGACACATAATCCTCTTCTCCTTCCTGAGGCTCTGGATTGTCTTCCTTGATTGGGCTTGCAACTCTCGGATCAGTGGATGACAGCAAGTGGGCAATCCATTCGTCCTTCTCTTCAGCAGTCATGGTCCGAACATCAAAGGCCTGAGGACATTCTCGAACGAAGTGGCCTGGTTTTCCACACCTGTGACAGACAAGGGAACTGGGTTGACGACGGCAAGCAGCATCTACCTCCATTGCCACTGGTTGGGCACCCATGGTAGCAATAGGTGGGACTGCTTGAAGCTGTGGTGCTGATTCTGATTGGTGAGGTGGAGGTGGGTGTGGGTTTCGGTGGTTGACACCAACAGAGACAGGGGAGGGACAGGTAGAAGTATTCGGTGTAGGGCATGAGGCACTTTGAAAGGCTTCATTAGCAGCATGTGCTTGTGAGATTGTCCTAGCCACTGAAAACCATTCGGAAAGGTCATTGTCTGATGGGCGTCCTTCAACCATATTAGCAATCTGGCTCCAGATGGAAGCGTTGAGACCATGGCGGAATTTCATGATGAGGGAGGCCTGTTCTCCGTATCCAGACTTCTCGACCAGCTCTTCAAACTCATCGATATAGTCATCAACAGTACGATGATTCTGATAGTATTGACGCGACTTGATTTTGGTCCAGACAGTAGTGTCTTCATGGGGAAGGAAGAATGTCAACCTGAATGCCTCCTCGAAAGAGGCCCAGGTAGGATGGGTAGGGTGACCAGTTCTAGTTTCCATTTCGAAGATGCGTGTGGCAAAGGATGAAGCACAACCTGATTTCATGAATGACAGGGCCCAGAGGACCTTTGCATGATCATTGGTGAAGTGGGTTGGGCACAGGGCAAGATAGAGTTTACAAGAGTTCAAGAAGGCTCGTCCTTTTTCTTTTTCGCCATTAAAGTCAGCAGGAGTGGCAGGAGTCGCACATTTTTGAGTAGTAGGGGGGGAAAAGGGATGCAGTCATAAGGCTAGTGACATCATGGTTCAAGGTGTGCACCTGGACATCTGTCTGTTGAACCTGTTGTGCCAGTAATTCCTTCTGTTCTCTCTCAGCACGCAAAGCAACCTCTAAAACCGTGACACGCTGATGCAGCTCATTGTAAGCCGCTTGAAAATCAAAGGGATTCGGGTCTTCTGGTATGGGTGTAGACATGGTAGAAGTGGATGGAGTATTAAGGAATGTACCAGAGGGGTCCTAAGCAGCTATGCACCTGAAGATATCAATTCAGAGACGAAGGTGATAGTGACTGGTCCGGTAAGTTGGCAGGCTTTTCTACTATAAGGGCAACCTCTGGGGCTAGTGGAATATCACACTAGAGCCTGGCAGATGGGAATCCAAAGTATATAAGTTCAAGGAAGGCTACAGGCAAGGATACATACCTGGCAGATGGGAATCCAAAGAGAAAAGCCTAAGGACTCCCACTGCCGAGGTGACTACTAATTAAGGAAAGTCTCCGAACTGACTGAACGTTCTGGGCGCTTAAAATGGAAGTCACGTGACCTATGACATAGCCCAGGTAGGTTCCAACTTGTAGACATCACCGGGCGCTTAAATCGCGAATAGAAGCGCCAGTTGTAGAAGTGAGTAGGAAGGAGGAGGGGGGGGGAAGAAAAGGGGAATATTAGGGGATATCACGATGACCGTTTTGGTGTCGTTTTGATGGTGGTTTCAAAAACCTCGAAACACTCCAAAAATCAAAACGACTCTAGAGTCGTTTCGATTTTTCGACCGTTTCGACACTGGTTTCGATTTCCTGTTTGCCCGGCATGACAGCGTCGGAATTAAAATTTTGCTAAGTTATTTTCGTCGAAGGTACCATAAGGAGTTTTATTTTGTAGTCCGACAAGTAACTGTACAGCTACGCAACTACTAGTAACTACTACCCTTCCCATCGTACTCATGCCTAGTCCAAAGCGACGAAAAAAAACCGTCACCCTCTCTGTTCCTTCTCTCACTTCCCTGGAAGCCGACCTTGCAGTGGCCAAGGCAAAATGGGTGAGGGCACGGAAGAAGGCTGATGTAAGGAGGGCTGGCGAGAAGCGTTCTCCCGGGGAGGCTTCTTTAAGCCTCTCCACCTCGAAACCCAAGAAGAAAAAGAAGAAAGCCAACAAAAGAGATGGTGAGGAAGATGCAGGGTCAGAGGGGGAAGATGGGGAGAGGACAAACAGTAGCAGCGCTGTCATTGTTAAGTAGGCATCGTGACTCTCCTTTGCATGTTTTTAGGTTTTAACTTACATGGCCCTGCAGATGGGCAAACCTGGATTTCCACTACTTGACTTCTACCCTTATCAATATGATTAGTGATAACTGTGTCTGGAGGCAGGGCTTTAACTTCGACATGTCTGACTCATCCGAACCTATCAATAGCGGTGGCAAAAAACCCGCAGATCATCAGCGGGAGATTGCCAAGCTTCTCCTGCAAGATGATGCCAGTGGTCGGTGGACGATGGCTGATATCAAAACACTGGGGAATGTCATCAAAAATTGTATCCATGCGTAAGCTAATGTGTTTGGTCACTGTAGATGGCATTAAATTGTTTGATAGGTTGAGGAAGAAATATTTTGAATTTCGCAATGAGCTTGGAACTACAGGGCACGGGTTAATAGAGGAGGAGAGAGAAGATGAGATTTGGGTGGATTCTGCTATTTCTAATGTGTGGGGTAAGTAAAAATATCATTCTTGTGACCAGGTTGGTTTATTAAATGACATATTATTAGATAAAATTCAGAAGAGCTTCCCATGGTACAAGGAATTGAGCTGCTTGCTCAAGGCCAGTCCAATCATTGACAAGGAGGCTTTGGCAAACAGTGCCACTGAATTGGATCTCTCAGTCCTAGGTGCACTACCTTCGTGACCTTTGGGACCTTCAAGAGAACTTTCAATGGATGACCTAGGATGCACGTCAGACGTGTCAGATGATGATGAAGTAATGGTAGAAGGCATCCCTGGTTCACCTCATCTGGATGACCCAGAACCCGATGAAAAGATCACGAAAGCTGGATGTACCATCACAGGCATGCACATGCGACAAGGATCCACAACGCTTCCTTCTCAAGTGAATACCAAAGGACAGCGGGGCTCCTTCCTTGACAAAGCTGCAGAGCTCGCGGCTTCTCAGAATGCTGCAATCAGTGCGGTTATCAAGAAGAACAACGAAGCACGAAGAGAACGCAAGCAGATGGACACCGATACTGCAGTCCAAATCAAGCGTATGGAACTTGACCATGAGTTGGCGATGATGGAGAGGAGAATGGAGCTGGAGCACCAATATGAGATGGCACGCCTTCAGCGGCCTTCCTCACAGGGGCTCCAGCAGGGAATCCATGCAGGTGGCAGCATGTCATCCAGTGCCATGCCAGGTCATAACACATCCATCCCAGACTTACAATCCGATTTTTCGCTAGCTTCTGATTTTTTTTCAGCTAGTCCGTTCCAGGCATACAGTCCTCGGTAATGGTGACAGATTACATTACATTTGTGGGTAGCTACTTTTATTTGTAGCCTAATATCCCAACTGCTCAAAGAGCGTTTTCTTTAACTCTTCCCGCCGCAGCCGCCCCTGAATCATGTCTACGTCATGGCCACCAGCATGATCGTGTTCACGATCATTGAGCTCCCCATGTGCGTTACAATCGTCACGGAGTCGCTGTTCCTCCTCCAGCAAGCTCAGACCCTCGCGAAAAAATTCATTGAGCTCTATGTCCCCACCCTCTCCCTCTTTGGCTTCCTGCAACATGGCAAAATTGTGCAGGATGATGCATGCACTCACCCAAATCGTTGCAACCCGGATGTGTGATGGTTTATCAATGTGCAGGCGTAGACCACGCAAAGAAGACCATTGACCTTTCAGGAAACCGATGCAATGCTCCGAGCGTACCCGGACTCGAGAGACATAGTAATTATATTGGGTGTTCTCCGGTAAATCTTTGTCCGGCCTGCACGTGCATTATCAAAACTGTGTATGTTGATACCAAAGGAGTACGTGCCATACTTTTTATACGGGGCTTGACACCATGTTTGCAGTGGGTATTCTGTATCAGCCCACACCCACTCGTCTCTCCCCAGCAAACACTCGTGCTCCTGGGGTATCTGAGTCCCCTTCCACGCCATTGCATCGTGCTGGCTTCCCGGAAGCCCTACACCGTAATCCACAATGCGAAGGTTAGGTGTCGAAATGAGCTGTGAAATCAAGATGGTCAGAACACGTAAGTTGACACCATGAATAAACGAATACCTGAACATTCAACGAGTAGTTACTTTTGCGGTCATACCAGGTATTTCCATAAAACCCTGGTCGCACAAACAACGGGACAAGGGTTCCGTCCACCATTAACCAACCACCACGCCATCCAGCACAGGATTGGCTTTCTACCCCTCTGCTTGCTTCCTCCCTCTGGATATCATCGGGCCACCTCATAACCACCCGTCTAAACCCCTCATCGCACACAGTCTTCATCACCCTCCGTGTACATTTGTCAACCGTACCATAGCCTAACCCAGCCCATAGTCCTACCTTCTGCATACTCGCTGCATTTCCATAGTGTCCAAATCGATAAAGAACGACTGCAAGTTGTTGATTGACTGGGATTTGTTGTTTGTCAGAGTTGCTTTGAAAGACGGGGTGATCTTGAACCTTCGAGAGTAACACATCGAAAGTGGATGGCGTAACATGTAGTAGGCTTCGGAAGAGTGCCGGATGCTCAGCTTTATAGCGAAATAAGGTGAGTGATAGCTGAACACCGTTTTTAGGGATATGAATTCTTTCTTGCAAGTATCGAGTGGCGTGTAAATCTGCGAGGACACTGAGAAATAAGGAACTCAGCTGAGGCAGCGGAGGGTCTCCATCTTCTGATTCAGACGTCTCTGAGTCTGTGTCTAGAAGCTTGAGAAGCTTGGCTTGACCTTCAGCAAGTGTTTGGAGTACGAAGAGTTCAAGAAGCTCGTTGGTAAGAGCCTGTTGCTCGGTTTGTCGTGGCATAACGAAGGTGACGTGACAAGCAGGAGAGTCACCCGAGAGTTTACGGTGTGGTGCTGAAGGGACGGCACAGGATTTTTATCTTAGGGAAAGGAATGTCGAAACTACATGTAAACTGGTTTAAAACCGAACAGGAAATGGGGATATCATGCAGCAAAATGGTTTTGCTAGTTTTGCCGCAGATTCCCCGTCTTTCAAAACGGCCCTCAAAACCACTGTCGAAATGACACCGAAACGGTCATCGTGATATCCCCTATTGGATAGAAACAACAGGGAGAAAAGAGAGATAAAAGGGAGATGGGGATAGAAGGGGTGAACATGAATAAGAGAGGAGAATAGGAGAAGGAGAATAAAAAGGAGCAGTATGAGGGGTTCCCCTTACAATTGCTGTCCACAAGTCAATCGTCTTGCATATATACCTGCCCCATTGTATCCCTGCCTCATGATTATTTGTATTTATTGAAAATTAATTCCATTTTATATTATGCCAATGAGACTATATGAGTACATGTTCATTATTGCATGTTTTGGGTGTTATCATATAATTCACTATATCATACTAGCACAAATCATAAATTGTACCATACTTGTTTTATCAAGCAGATTGAATTATAATCTGTTCAAAAATTACTCAGAGAGAGAAAAATTGATTGATAGTATAGAATTATATATTATATGATACATTTTCTTTGTCTGAATAATGTTTCGGTGGTTTGACTGAAATAGGCGCCCATCCATATGATGGCGATATGGATGGACGCTAAATGTGTAAGAGACATGTAGATGAAGGACAAACCTTAACAAAGTGATTCTAATTATTTGATTGTAAATGAGTGTATTCCATGATTAAATTTGGCTTGGCATAAAACTACACATTTATTGTAATTAGGTTTCATATAATGCTTTGTATGATCATAATTTGGGAAACTTGAAGGCCGCCTCATTTCCTTGATATGTTAATCATAAAATGTGGGGTGTTTCATGAATTTATAATGCAAAATTTAGTTATATATGCCTGCTCATTCTGCTCTGCCTGTCTTTGAATATCTCTCTACTTCCATAGAGTTTTCCCTCACGTCTTCATTTGAATATGTGGCCATTTCTACTATTTCTAACCTATGCATTTCCTTGTGTGTATTTTCTACATGCTGATCTTCAAGTGTCCGGATGCCTGACACATGCTTGAGTCCATGGGGTGGTGTAAATTTGGGCTTGTGATAGTCTCTTTTGTCCATTTTGATCTTCAGCAATGCCTGACCGTGTTAGCATTTTTATTATTAATTGAGGACCCAAAGGCTGGCCTGGTCTATGCTGCTATCTATCAAACTGATAGAACGTAGGGTGGTGTCAAAGAACCAGTGGCCTTTGGTTCTGCTCGGTTGCAGGTAAAAGACAACTTGCAATTCCACACTGTGTCCCAGACGGAATATGGCAGGATCGGCAGGTTCATATGCATACCTACATGATAAATTTTAGTATTGGCTCTGGAAGGGTTTGGTTTAGGACTCACACTGGGGCATTCATCTCTGTATTGGGTCCACTGTGACAGTAATAGTGGACCACATTGTTTTTGTTGTATACAAACTGATCGTCACACTTTACAATTCCTGGTGTTAGCAGAGTTTGGAATCGTTCATGTCCCACTTACAGGCTTTTTCCTAAATTTCTTATCTTTCTGGCGCCAAATTCCCACGGTCATTGTAGGGGTTTTGGTGGTTGTTACCGTTAATTTTTGTTGTGGAATGTATTCCGATGGTAGTTATTAGTTACAGTTATTTTTTGTATGATTTGTAGATATAATAATGTAGAGGTTTCCAAGTAATCTTTTCTACAGTCGGTTATTCCACATGGCAAAGGATTTGTGGTCCCACAGGCGTCCATATTCACATCGCTGTTCCTTATCCATTTTTTAAACCTTTGAACCTCTAATTGTTGGGAGATGGGCACTTGCTACTCCATAAATCAAACTCCTTTTTTTCTGAATTGTAATTTATCTGATTAAAATATTAAATTCCTACAGTGCACTTGGCAACTAATCTAATTGATAAACTGAGTGGTTCATCCACCCTGATACATTGGTTTCCTAGTTTTTTTTTTTTTTGGGCTGGTGAGAGGGGGTTTACTTAAGTTCAACAATTTTCTTTAAAGTTGTATTTTTATTATAATATCTATGGTAGGCCTTTTCTTTCATCATTACAGTATTATTACAGGGCATCCCTCAACCGTTTCTTTTTACAAAGAGCCTGTTCTAGCATGAAAATGTCAAACTTCATGTTCATCAGCTCTTCTTCCATCAATGATGCTTCAACTTTTTCATGTAACGTGTTGTATATGGACCCACAGTCCATACAGTCATTTTCACCATCAACGAGTCCTTGAATGACCATTTCTGAATAAGATCCCCTTCCTATGTCATATATCAGTTCACCTAATTCAAATGCTGTGGGCTGTTGCACCAACCCAGCAAAGGAGAGATCAATTGCCATCAGATATCCCATTAGATTACCTATCTGAGGGAAAACCTTTTGTCTGTTATATGATTAATGAGAGATGACTACATTATGGGTGTAATCCCTCACTCACCCTTCATGTGAGCTTGTCAGATATTCATACATGACTTTGAAAGGGATTTCTCCTTGATTGCTCCTTATAAATGCTTCCCATCCTTCTGTTGCATTCCAGAACGTGATAGCTAACTTAGGATGTCGTTTGTGATTTGGTGTACCATAAGCTGTCATGTTTCGAAAATGATCAATGCCTTTGTATTGATTATTTTGACAATATGCCATATAGGTGTTGAGGTCTTCAAACCGATTGCAATGAGGGTCTGATTCAGCAGGAGCTGTGTATGTTATTCCCCTATATATTAGGGTGCTGAATAAGCCACTTCTAGATCATATAAAGTTATGTTCAAAAGGTCCTTGAGGTTCAGTTACACAACATCTTGATGGTGCAAGTTCTCGGAATGGCATGTAAAAGTCAGGACATTCTATGACTTTGTGGATTAGATCATTGTGTGATGAATGTGGCGTCAGTGATTGGGTGATTGGCATTAGATCCCTCAGAAATTTAATGATATCTGCCACCATTGCTACCAGAGTATCTGTGGTTGATTTTTTTGATCATTGTGCCAAATGGCCGACACATTTTGGCAATATCTCTTATTGCCAGCATCTCCATTGATCCTGACTGAGCAATAGGTGATTGTTTGAATTTGTTACATGTTTCTGTACTCCGTTTGTCTGAAATATGTTTGATTTTCCTGTTATTGAATAGTTCTGACTTTGGAAAGCAGTATGCTTTCCAAGTAGCATCGAGAAGGAAGATGTCATAGGAGTTTGTGATTGTTGTCAGGATGTTGACAAACTTGCCTTGAGCTGCAGAAATGGTTTTTTCTTTGGGGTATTGGAGCCACTGGGTTATGACCGATATTGTTTCTTTAAGCACATATGTGCTCAGCTCCTCATCTAGGAGAATAGGTACGTGTCCACCAGCAGTGTGTGGTCCTACCACTGTTGCTGTCATAGGTTCCATTTCACTAAAAGGTGGTTGATCTTTTCTTTCAATTTCTAATTGACCTATGGATTGCATCTATCATGACCTTTCTTAAATATTGTTGTTTGTGTCACAGTCAATGAGTACACACCTCTCACTGGGGGCATGAGCAGATTTTTGGTTTAAGAAATGTGATAAAAATGCTTTTTCCTTACAGATTATTCATTCACTGTTCTGGTTGAAAAATATCCCAAAAATGCTGCTTTTTTATCAAATTTTAGAACCTGAAAATCTAGTACATATTTCACATTTCTGGGCATAGGAAATGGATGGAAAATTTGAGAAATAATGAATTTATTCATTGATTTCATGCCACAAACATGTAAGGGAAATCTTGGTTTTCATTGACATTTTCACCAGAAAAGAACCAAATTTATCCAAGATTTCACAATAAAAAAAAGGTGAGAAAATTAGTAAAATATATGAGATTTTCATGCAATTTTTCAAAACTATTAGTCAATGAATAATCCAACATTTTTCTTTAGTTTTGGCAGGGAAAAACCTCATGGATAAACATTTATCCAATGGATAATCATTCACCCATAGGCAATATATAACAAGTTTTCTGAACCAAAAAGGCAATGAAAAAGTCAGTGGATAAGAGTTTATCCTATGGATAATCATTCTCCCATATGAGGTAAATGTTCTGCCTATGGAAGAATGATTAGGCAAGGGATAAACTCCTGGATGTTATCTTTGGCACTGTTGGCTTTGGCACGTTTGACTTTTAACCATGTCCCAGCAACCATTTGCAAGGTTTGATGTTTGAATGGGTTCCTCTGTGTATCCACAGTCCTGTTGTACATCCCTGCATTGCGTATTGTGAGTGACCCATTGATGTCTTTATTGATCGCAGGGATGCCCTCAATCCTCTTGATATCTAATAACAATTGGTCATGTGCACATTGAATGCTTGCGTAGCATAAAGAGTTTTGAAGTGGTGTCACTTTTTGAGCATCAGCATAACGTAAACATAGTTTGAGGCTAGGTAGTGAGCTTACAGTGGCTTTCCTCCAAACTGTCTGTTTCTTTCAAGTGACGGGTCGTGAATGTTCTTGAGTTTGCTCACATACATTCTCGGCTGCTGGATGCATATCTGGGATCAATAGTCGTATGTTCATGATGTATTTCTTGATTGTCATCATGTTCCTCTGGTTCTTCGATCTCCTCTTCTGAAGAATCAGTGGTACCTTTATGGCATTCATTTCATTGATGTATTTCTAAATTATTCACTAGACTTTTTCTTACTTGTTACATATACAACTGCATCCATGTCCACATCACTCTCATAATCTACATTTATAGGTCCTGTGTGAATCTATGTTCAGTATGCGATTTCCTTAGACATCATGAATCATCACTCATGGTCATTGTCTTCTTTCCTCTTTTTGTTTCCTTTCTGTCCTTGCTTTGCTTTCCTCTTTTTGGACTTCTTCCTCCCACTCATATTTAAATTGTCTTGATTGATTCCCTCATCACCAAATATGTCCGGTTCTTCCTCTTCTTCGTCTGGGCACCTGTATTCATAATCTTTATATATGCCATTTAAGCATTACTCACCACTGTCGTCGTTGAATCCCTGATGGTTTTTAGGACGATGGAAGCTGTCTTTAAATGCTACAAGTGGATATTTGAGTTTTTCTGCGTAAGTTAGATGTTGGAACTTACAGGATCCTTTGTGACGTGCTAGGCGAAGGAATGTCTTGTCTCGCTTGTGAGCCTTCTTGTGCCGAGCTACATGTGGTATAAATATCTGTGTTGAAACTGCATGTTGATCCACTATGTCCCAAGCTTCTGCATATTCTTTTTTTTTGTTCAACCGACATATTAGCTATCAGTTCACCAAATTGCCATGGTTCTACTGAACGCATGTCTCCATTTTCATCTTGATATTTGATGCTTGCTAGAAATGCGCTTGGATCAATTTTAATGTTGTATGGCATGCCTCTCAGTGTGTGTTGACATAACTGTGTGTGGAGTGTCAGTTTGTTGTTGAAGGGTGGTTAGTTTGGGTTCACTTACCCGCAACAAGAGTCTCCCTACAAATGTTGTGTGCGCCTTGTGTGACATCAAGTCAGAGCCGTCCATGACATATGTAGCCCTCATTGACCAGAGTTGATACTCCTTGGTCGTTATACAGTGTTCTTGCATTTCCAGGGTCACATAGAGTATGGAACCACCAGGGAGTGCGGCAAGTGATTGTCTTGCAGACATATTCATCAGGTGTCGCACAGGGTATTGAATAGTGAGGATCCGCACGTTCCATGCAGGTGGAATGACTCCCGGAGG
>MU134447.1:206606-217726 GCA_015039355.1 Ramaria rubella | reverse complement strand
ATAATGGTTGCCACCCTTCAGATGTTTCTAAACTCTGAGATGGCTGACATTTTATGTTTTTGTGCACAAATTTTCTGAGGTCTAACATGTTGCCTCTGTAGAAAATGTAGAGAAGCTTAATTTTATTATAATTTAGATTATAGGTATACTGCATAATATCTACAGAAATAATGGTCTAAGGGAGGCAGTTGCAGAGCTTTCTCTTCAAATACTATAAGCTCTTGGCCAGAATATCTGCAGAATTTTTTTTTTTGTAGGGGGTGTGTGTGGCGCGCTTTTTGTGTTCTCTATATATCTCTATTTGTGTTTTACTCTCTGTGACTCTAGTGTTTTTTTTGCTGCTTGTTGTTGCTGTGTTCTGGGTTTTTTCTTCTTCTTCTGTTTTTTCTACGTTCTTGATGTCATTCTATGATACTACAGATGTTTGTGCTACAGTTCCTACCTGCAATCTGAAGCAGTTAGTTTCATTATAATGTAGATTAGAAGTATACTATCTGAAATCTACAGAAATGAAGGTATAGGCCAGGCAGTTGCAGATCTTTCTGTGTAATTACTATTAGCACTTAGCCAGAATATCTGCAGAATACACACATATTTTGGTGAAGGCAGTAGAGAGGTTATATGAGAAGTCCTTATTCTCTTTCAGATATAGATCTGTGTTACATTATATGAAACTACAGATATGTGTGCTATGTAAATCACCTATATATTGAAAACATTTTTAGGATTGATCCTAAGGTTCTGAAAAGCAACTGATGGACACTGGTGGGTAAGCATTTGCTTGTCTCTGTTTTCTTTCATTGATGGCATCTTGCAGACTTGATCATGCAAAGCAGCAATAACACTCCAAGTCCCCTTTATTGCTCAGGTGAATTGCAGAGCCCACCATAATGAACATTCATCTGCATTGCTCGGTGCTGGCGATAGCAATGGACTCAGGTACGCTAGGACAGTCTTTTCTAGTCCAAAGCTGACTTAACTTTGCTCTTGTCCTAGTGCCCCATTACACAGCACTAGAACATCATTACAGTACAATGTAGGACACACAACACCCACATCTCAATGTTATCCTGGACAGCACTGTTCAAGAACCACTGCCGCATCACCATCATGTTTCTTTGCCAGCTATGGCTTCGTCGAAATGGAAGAATAATTTCATTGTTGAACAAGAAACATTCCTCTTTATCATCTTACGGAATGTACAATCCATTTAGAATATTGCCTCCCCGTGGCTAGTGAGTTTTTTTTCATCGCTCTATCGGTGGACGTTTATCTTACTTTCTACTTCCCAGTCCTTGGTAAAGACTTTGGTCTGGGTGTGTTAGGTATCTTTGAGTGCTTGTAAGTCACAATATGAACTCCCTTTCGGTGGAGCTCACTGTACAGTAGGATTGGAGCCGCAGTGCTCTTTTACCATGGTCTTGGCATTTTTCCTCTTCTCAATCGGTTGCCTCAACATTCTCATGGTAAACTCCTATCTAAAGTTTGGTAATGTCTCCATCCACCATTTATGACAGGGTCTGCTTTTCCATGGCCAGAGTGAAGGTACAAGCATTTGTTCACCTCTTGGAAAGAAACCGCAAAGTCCATGTTGCCCAGTATCATGCAAGACGTACTGTACACCTGGTCTTCACTTTTGCACCACCCTCATTCATTTTCAATCTTTATAAGGACACTTTGAACACGCAGGACACAAACATTTCCAAAGTGGGTGAAAAGACAGGCACGGGCTTTGGGTGCCAACTCGAGAGCACTGCTCTCACAGCCACGACGACACACCCCCCCTCGCCTCGACCGCCATACTCATAGCACCTCCAACTGGCCCTGATGGTGCTGCAAGGTGCGCCGGTGCAGGCCCACTTGCTCTGATGCAGGCCCACTTGCACTGCACCAGTGCACGCGCCATGACATTGCCGCTCTCACAGCAACGACGACGCAAGATGTGACCCCACCTCACCTCGACAGCAACACCTCCAGCACCTCCAGCTGTGAAAGGCAGTAAATTCTCGTAGTAAAGTACTTGTTTTCAACTGGGCTAAAAGGCCACTATCCCAAGTTATTTGGCACAGTCTGCGAGCACTATTTAAGCAGCAACATATTACAGAGTCACCAACCGGCGAAACAGTCTGTAACACCAGCGGGCCCTGGCAGTGCCGCAAGGTGTGCCAGCGCAGAGGCGCATGTGCACACATCACAATGTTGCTGCTCTCACAGCGACGATAACACCCCCCTCGCCTCGACCACCACACCCACACACTGGAAACAAATTGAGGTGTCCTGAGTCAGGGAATGCTTGGGACATCCTCTGGAAAGCTATCATTTTAACATCATGTATGGATTTGTAACATGCTTGTTTTATTGAAGATAGCCCAGATATGTCTCAAAGCCAGACATACATAGAAAAATCAAAATTTTCATAGCATGTACTCCATATTATTGCAGGATGTTTTGTTCATGCACTGGAAAAGGCCATATTGTGAACACATCCTGTGATAATGTGGAATACATGCTATGAAAATTTTAATTTTTCCATATATGTCTGGCTTTGAAATGTATCTGAGCCATATTAAATAGGACATGCATGTTACAAGTCTGCACACCATGTTCACATGATAGCTTTCCAGAGTATGTCCCAAGCATTCCCTGACTCAGGACACCTTGATTTGTTTCCAGTGACAGCACCTCAAGTGGGCCCTGACGTCGCCGCATGGTGCCCCGGTGCAGGCCCACTTGCTCTGGCGCAGGCCCACTTGCACTGCGCCAGCGCACGTGCCACGATGTTGCTGCTCGATGACGACCACATATCGCTGATGCTACTGTGGCCATAGCCTAGGTATGACATAGTGGGGTGTGACTTCCCACAGAAATGTCACATCTCATTACATCACAAGGCATGGTCCAACTTCACCACTCTCTTTCTCACGCATCTGCTCCGCTCTTCTGTGCCCACATCCCTGGCCTGGAATGTGACCCCAGTGCCCTTGTTTTCACCGCCTGGTCCTGCCATCTCCATCATGCACATGTGATTTATGTATGAGGGTGAAATATCATGGGATTGTTGTTTGCAACTTGTTATAAAATCCACAAGTTGATCTCTCATTCTTAGAACCACACAAACAGCATTGAGCCAGTGTTCTGTAGCAAACCAAATCAGGGAAACAACCATGGGATAAGCACACACACACAAGTTGATTCATCCTGGATACCATCATAGAGTGAGAGAGCCAATATTGTAAATGGTCATTGCTCAGTCTAACTTGAGCTTTTGCAAGCAAAGTTATATGTGCTTGGTGTGAGCATGCAGGTACACTGGAGGTTAGAAGTCAGCTGGATTATGTAAGCCTATGACCCAGTCAAGTGCGACAAGTTGCCAGTAACTTTGCCCCATCTACATCATAACCAATAAAAGCAGGCCACAATAGTCAAAACAGCATGATTTTCACAGTACTTTCATCACTGTTCATTATGCTGGGATTGATTAAAGGTACATTTGTGCCTGTTCTCGTAATCGCATCTTGCAGCTTCCGACTTAACCTCCAACTTAGCACAACATTTGCATCATACAACACTCTGCAAGTGTATGAGCATTGGCACAGACTCCAAAGCTACATATACTGGAGGCAAACAACAATTTCCTGAGTCAGAAAATCTTTCACAAAATCTTCAGAATATGCCATGTTTCCTGAGGATTTTCTGGGGACAGAAAACTACTAAAAAACCTATGGTTTTTAGAGAGTTTTCTGTCCCCAGAAACACTTAATGAAATTCTAGAAATGTGCCCCAGAAAATTGTACAAGAAATACTTGCCAAAACTAATGATTTTCTGACTAGCTGGGTGTAGGCCAGTGCTTGCGCATGTCAGATATGATTCTCAGAGAAGCTTAAATATATTTGTGTTTTATGTTTAAGTAGTTTAAATGATCATTTCACTTAATTAGATGCTTCTGATGATTTACTATATATTAAAATACATGCATTTCTTTTTCGAACAGTCCATAAGTTGATTTGTGACATATTTCAATTGCCCTCATATATGCATGTAGTGCTGGTCTCTATTCCATCGTAGTACCAACAGTTTGAATTACTGTCAATTATTCTTGCAGTAAAATGATAGCCACCATGGTATATTATACCTCTTAGTTGCATTTTATGTACTTTATTATCATCTAATGGTAATTTCACAACTTTAGAAAGATTGTCATTTCTGGGAGTCATTTCCATATTGAATATATAAATGTTTGGGGTGCACTGAAATGTAGTGCATGCTCTCATATGAACATTACACATGCTACATTGTTGAAAAATGTTTTGATTAAATGCATAGTCTATGTATGATTGTAAGGCCTTTTTGTCTAAAGCTTTATTCATGTTAGATAATTTTTGCCTGTCAAAATTCAAGTCTTGCACAAGATATTCTTCATGTTGTGTATGGACAATGGTATGGCATTTTGGGCATTGTATATGCATTGTAGCTTTATCTGGATATAACCTGAATCGATACTCACATGTGTTTCTAACAGATGCTCCATTAGCTCCCTTTGGAAACATGGTTTCATTTGTGTTGTGAAGTCTCATTCTAATTTCATTGCATACATGGTTTAAACTTGTGTTGCCAATTTCAACCTTGGCAAATCCATCATGAAGTTGATGCAAATATGGAGTTTCTATAGTAGAGTGGAGATTTAGCTCTTTTAAATCTTTCCATATGTTGAATAGTATTACAATAATAGAATCATAAGCACAAGACCACCACATTGAATCCCATTTTATTCCATGGGGTGTTTTCTGAGGCTCAGCTTGATATATTTCTAATCTATCATTTGTATTTATTCTTTGTCTTTTAATACTTTGAATATATACTAGCTCAATCTGTCTCTTATTTTTCTTTGTATTTTGAAATGATGTTGGCATATTGATGTGCTGAACATATAGACTTGATTTTACAATACTTCTTAGTCTTATGTCACTTTTTCTAGCATGTACCCCATGACCATCACTCAAAGTTGGCAAAGCCTCAGAACCTTTAGCTGTGAGATAGTTAGGATCTGATAGCTGTTGACGTTTGGCAGGGTGTAAAATTCCATGTTCAATATTAATGGTTGAATTGGATTTATTTTTTAATGATTTATCTATAATAACCCACCTATCAACTTCAACTTCCTTCAACATAAGAGGATCATCTTTTGTCCACTTCAATGCTTTGTGTACCATTTTTGGTACATAATTATTGTTGAAAGTGGACGCTTTAGGGCCTATTTAGACCAGGGGACACTGTCACAGCACTGGGAACAGTGGATGGATACTCAGTTTATTGAGTAGGTAAAGAAAACAGAGTGTAACTACACATACCTGGGAATAGTGGATGGATACTCAGTTAAAGAGTCATCCACCCAGTTCCCCTACGCTTTAGGGCGCTTAATAAGTGCCCAAAGCGGAGTCAAAATACATCCAAGAAAAGAAACAACAATATCCAAGCAACTACACAAGCTAGAGCGATGGGACAACCACCAAATTCAACACTCCCACCTGATGTCACAGCTCTCTAGCTGGTACATCACCAATACCATGATATGCTATCATCAAGCACCTCATAATCCTTCCCCTGAGATTAAGGCGAGCATGGCTAGGCATACATGGAGTTAAGTCACTCGCACTTTCGTAATTGAATGTGGTTTGACTTGTCCCAGGTGTTACAACTGGGGGAAAGAGAGAGGAAAGTGACTCGAGCTCTGGAGGGAGTGTGACTGAACTCCGGCGTGCAGGAGCAAGATAGACTGAGGGTGGTGAAGTGATTTCTGGTTCAGGTGTTGCAAATGCAAATGGTGGTGCAGGGGTTATAAAAGTTAAGGAAGCAGGGTGATGCATGGGAAAGCACATGACAATGATAGCAGATTGTGTCTGGTGTGGATGATGTGTGTGATGATGAAATGAATCGGAGTTTGAAACAAAACTATATAGTTGGCGAAGAAAAGAAAAAGAAAATTCAAAGCAAAAATAAACCAAGCATGTCCCTGCTGCTGCCCATCTTTGCCTTAGGCAAGGATTTAGTTAACACATCTGCAGGCATCTCAGTAGTAGGACAATATACTACTTTGATCTGCCCAGTGTCAACAACATCTCTCAACCAATAATAACGTAGATCAAGATGTTTAATCCTTCCATGGTGTTCAGGGTTCTTTGCAACAGCGACAGCTGACTGGTTATCAACATGTAAAGTTGATCCACCACTTTGAGTGTATCCCAACTCTGCAAATAGGTTTCGCAACCATAAGATCTCCTGGCCAGCAGACACTGCTGCCACATACTCCGCTTCAGTAGTAGACAGCGTGACCATAGTCTGCAATTTGCTGCTCCAGCTAATAGCACCTGTGTCCATCTTTACTACAAAGGCACCAGTTGAACGACCAGAGCTTTTATCTCCACCATGATCTGCATCAGAATAAGTCAAGAAAAGCTCTGACGCAGATGTAGGAGAATAAGTAAGCTTGTAGTCTATGGTGGCCTTAAGATAGTGCAATAGATGTTTGACTGCATTCCAGTGTGTCCAGCCAGGATTATGATTGAATCTGGCTAGTACTCCAACTGTGTATGCAATATCTGGCCGAGTAGAAATAGCCAAGTACATGAGGGAGCCAACAGCGTGAATGTATGGCACAGACTTCATAAACTTCTTTTCTTCTGCAGTAGAAGGGGACTGTTCCACAGTCAGCTTCATACCAGGATCCATTGGAGTGCCAACTGGTGAACAGTCAGTCATGCCATAGCGCTCCAAGACATCTAAGGTATACTGGCGTTGTGAAAGGCTCAAGGTACCCTTTTCTCTATCACGCTCTATGCCAACTCCTAGTAGGAAAGTGGCAGGTCCAAGATCATGTAGTTTGAAGCGCTTCTTCAACTCATCCTTGACATGTTGGATGGCAGACTTTGACTTTGAGACAATTGTCATGTCATCAACAAACACAGGGATAATCACCTTGGCACCCTCCTTCTGGTATACCCAAATGCTATGGTCACAGCGTACTTTGGCAAAGCCCATTTCCTGGAGCACAGTGTCAAGCTTTTTGTGCCAGATCCTTGGTGACTGGCGAAGTCCATAGATGCCTTTGAGCAGACGTAAAAAGTCATCATAGGAGCCTTGGTGAAAACCCTCAGGCTGCTCCATGTATACTTCTTCTTCCAATTCACCATTCAGGAAAGCATTGGAAATATCGATGCTTTCTAGCTCAAGATCTTCCAGTGCAGCCAAGGCAAGAATAGCCCGTAAGGCTGCCCATTTTGCAGTTGGTGCAAATGTATCTTTGAAATCAAAACCAGGACGTTGTGAATAGCCTTTGGCTACCACTCTGCCTTTGTAACGATTAATTGAACCATCCTTGTTCCGCTTGATCACAAACACCCAACGACTTCCAATGGCCTTACGTCCAGGAGGCAGTTTAGCAAGCTGCCAAGTGCCATTATATACTAGAGCTTTGATTTCATCATAAGCAGACTTGTACCAGTGTTCTGCATCAGGACGTGACATAGCATCTGCAAACGTCTTTGGATCATCACTGTGTGTGCCAGCCTTGAATACATACTCAAAGGCCTCACACATAGTCAAGCACGCATATTCAACTGAAGTAGTGTGCATTGATTCTTCACCAGGCTGTCTGGCTATGCCACAAGCTGTCAAGAAATAATTAAATTCTCCAGAGATGTATTCCCCACCCTTGTCATCCCGCATAATTTTTATTTTATGTCCTGTCAAGTTCTCAAGTGCTGCTTTGAAAAGTCTTGAATGCCTCAAAGGTGTCAGACTTCTTTCTAATCAGGCAGACGACTCTGAACCTAGTGGCATCATCAATAAATGTCAGCCAGTATCTGTAGCCCTCCCTAGTGGCCACTGGCATTAGTCCGTGCAGATCAGTGTGTATAAGTTCCAAAGGCACTTTGGAGCGTGATGTGGCCACTTTATTCACCACTCTGTGCTGCTTGCCTGTGAGACATGGCTCACAGATAGGGTCAGGTGATGCATGGGACTTGAGATTTAAGCCAGAAGTCAGATTGTCAGAGATTAGGTGCTTTACATCTCCAAGATTGAGATGAGCAAACCAACGATGCCAAAGGGTAATGTCCAAGGGACAAGTGCTAATGAGTCCAGCAAACTCATCTGCTGTGGGCTCTGTCACCCCATCAAGTGAAGCAATGTTATGCTGATTGACAGTAGCAGTGAAGAGAAGACTGCCCTCACGACAAAACTGCATCTTGTCTCTAATAATTGAGACATGATAGCCTTTGTTTTTGGTGAGGTACAGTACAGAGAGGAGGTTGTTTTTTAAGACTAGGAACATGCAAGACATTGTGAAATTCAAGAAGACGATTGGGTATCCCTTTAGCTTTTGATCTGAACCTCACAGACCCAATCCCATCAGAATAAATAATTTGATTGTTGGCCAACCTGATGGGAACTTTGTGGGCTGTGTAGGTGACAAACCAGTGACGATGAGAAGTCATGTGTGAAGAGGCACCTGTATCAGCAGTCCAATCAGTTCTAGCCTCATTTGCAGAGGTTTGAAGACTAGTCTCATCACTTACATTTCCAGCAAACTCTATGCTGTCTGCTATCTCCTCTGTTTGATTAGCCTGGGCAGGCCTCTTCTTCTTCTTCTCCCTTTTACGCTTTTGATCTGCCTGCACTTCTTCTCTGGCAGTCTTTTTGGCATCTCTAAACTTGTAACAAGTTTCAAGAGAATGACCAGGACGATCACAGAATGTGCAAGGACCAGAGGCTTGTGCAGCATTGGCAGTCATAGCCATTGGACCATTTGCAGGACGAGGAGTACGACTCTGCTCTTCATTGACAAATGCCTGTTTGACTGTGGCATAGTCAAACTTGGGCAACAGCATGAGTGAGGAGACAAAGGCCCTATACTCCTCTGGAAGTGCTCTAACCAAAGCCATTGATGCCAATTCCCCATCAAGATCCTTGACAGTAAAGTCAGGTGGACGCAGTTCTTTCACTTGTTGGATAGCTCATCAACACGAGTTATGAGAGAACCAAGTGATTCATCTTCCTTCTTCCTGATGCTAAGCAAGACATCATAGGCATTGAATCTAGTAGCAGGACGTTGTTGGAGGTGAACTGATTTGAGTGTGTTCCACATCTCAATGGGATCATCGTCTATAGAACTGACATGAACCTGCTGGGATGACTCCAAGGACAGCCAGATGTCTCCCCATGCTGCATCTCTACGCTTTTGCCAATCCTTCAATTTTTCATCATCTGAATTACTAGGCTTTGTCTCCTGACCACTGACAATACTCCACAAGTTCTTTGTTTTGAGAAAGGCACGCATATTGCCTGACCAGCTAGGATAATTCTTCTCCCCAAGGTGAGGAAACCGGGACCCTTGGATTCTGCCATGGCACTTGAAAGAAAATAAAAACTATACTAAGTATTTAAAAACACAGTAAAGCAGTTGTGTAGCTTCCCCACGCAGACCGTGACTAGGCGTTATAGCAGGGTAAGCAGAAAAAGTGGCCCACTGAAAGTGCACACTCCCAACAGTTCAGAACTGTAACCAGAGTAACTGGTTGAAAAAGCAAGTGTCAGGCAAGAATCGCTTGATGGATCGATGAAATTCCAGGTGAGACAGAGAGGGGAGATGGTGCGGAATCAACTGAAAAGGATGGTTTGGCAACAGTGATGACCAGCGGAGGTGGGCAGGCAAAGGTATTGTGTGAGTGTGTGGAATGTCAAACACAGGCAGTCAGAGTGTGTCCGAAGAATTGATTGTTGCAGCGGAACGGCTGATCTGATTGATCCACGGAAGTAAGCGCCCCAGACGGGGAGATGATGCCGAGAACGATGCAAAAATCCGTTGGAAGATATCCGGTGTGGTTTAACACACAGGAATACAAAGTTGTGCAATGATGCACAATGGAGGAAAAGTTGGATGAATGAAGAATGATATATAGCAGGCTAACCGCTGGACCGATTCCTTCAAAACCAGGGGTCAAGGTCTGCGACACCGTCCCAAATAGGCGCCCAAAGGAGATTCGACGATAGCAGCCCTACAGCAAGAGCAAGAGTCGAAATAAGAGGCAAGGAAAGGTGGATGCAGATGAGCTGAAGGGGTAAAAGTAGTCACAGAGGGCTACAGTGAACTGAGGGTGGTCTGAGGCGTGGTAGGGGGATGGATGACACGCCTAAAAGGCCTAATACCAAGGAGATTTGGTCCAGGAACCTCTCTAGACAGAGCTGTGAGTGATTTTAAGGTCACAAAGCGAAAATTGACACTAGAAAGTGGCAGGAAAGGATGGATAAGGCAGATCAAAGCCCGGGGCCCATAACCTGTTGAAAGTGGATGCTTTAGGGCCTATTTAGACCAGGGGACACTGTCACAGCACTGGGAACAGTGGATGGATACTCAGTTTATTGAGTAGGTAAAGAAAACAGAGTGTAACTACACATACCTGGGAACAGTGGATGGATACTCAGTTTATTGAGTAGGTAAAGAAAACAGAGTGTAACTACACATACCTGGGAACAGTGGATGGATACTCAGTTAGAGAGTCATCCACCCAGTTCCCCTACGCTTTAGGGCGCTTAATAAGCGCCCCAAAGCGGAGTCAAAATACATCCAAGAAAAGAAACAACAATATCCAAGCAACTACACAAGCTAGAGCGATGGGACAACCACCAAATTCAACAGAATGATCCGAGAAATGTACCATCTTGATCAGCAAGACGGGTTGTGGACCAAGGATAGTTGGTTTTTCTTAATTTTTGTTGGTGATGTAATTATATTCTTTGATCTCTTGCCTGTTCCCAATTGTTCAAACTTGTCGGATGCAGAGACTGTAGTAACATGAGATATGAAATAATCGTATGGATCAAATATACTATACTTGACACTCACCAGTGATCATTCTTGTGCCAAATGTTAAGCCCTTTTTCCAACCAGCAAAATACATTTTCTGCTGCCCAAAAACTACATTAAATCAGTGCAGCTTGTTGATCAAAATCATCTCGAATAGGACTGATGATTATCTGTTTGCAGAACTTGGTTGTGCTCCAAAAATTTGCCTGTGTAGTCATCCCCTCTGAGCTCACACTCCCAAACAAACCCAAACAAAAT
>MU134447.1:69824-196681 GCA_015039355.1 Ramaria rubella | reverse complement strand
ACACCTGCCTCTCCGACTAGTCTTGTGACTACAGCAGTCCCCCTCATGCGAGTCCACACCTACGTTTAGTTCAAGTGTCATCGACTCGAGGCAATACACTCGAACTCAAAGAGAGCACACTTACTTGTCCCTGAGTCCGGAAAAAAAAAAAAAAAAAAACTTCTGTGACAAGGGTCCACACTGCGTCCATTTTACGTGGAAACCAAACAGTACCGTAGGAACCACGAAATGGTCTCTACCCCATCAGGTACGCGTCATTGGAACTTGTCCTACAGTCTAGACCGGGACCACTAAGGTTTTTTTCAGTTGCTAACCGTACCACTTTTCCAGGGATAGTGGTTCAATCACCAGTGGGCCCGTTTTGTGTTTTTTTTCTGAAGTACACCCAGACCCCCCCCCCCCCTAGAAGAAGTACATGTCCCGGTAGAAGTATGATGTTAGTCATACTACCACCGGATGGGAGGTAAGGACTACGTCAACTTCTCCTGATCGGGTGTAAGAGGGACAAAAGACACCTACATACGAGGGACAGAAGAAAACTAGACCTAGAACAGAGGAACTGAGACTACATTTCATCAGTCGGAACATAAACGGAGACTCTAATAAAGTGTTGGAGACAAGGACATGTTGACTCTCGCCTTAGAAATACTATCGGGGAACCACCTTCTAAATTACATGTTTTTGTCATAGACGATGGACTCGATTCGATACCGATTGTTCCATCTGCAGACTCTTGGGAAATTCTTGTTAGGAGAAGGGTGGGTACACTCCGCGACGTTTTACTCGGTCCCAGGATCGACATTTTCGATACTGAACTGGTCCGGATCATCCCTGAAAGAAAGGATCAACTCCTTCTGTGTTGAGGGGTGGAACGGTCGGAAGGGGTTAGTCTTACTGGGTCCGTATACAGGTTCCCACCAGACAGGTTAGGTTCACTTACTAGACTGACGAAGGAAGAAACTACCGGTCCGTTTTTTTTATACGGAAACTTCAGATTCGGTCCGGAGAAAACTTTACAAGAACCCCACCAACTTTGGAACTACTGGGCGACCATTTGAGACTCTTCATTGGTTCTCAATCGGTTTCCTTAAGGTTCTCCACGTCCGGTTGGACGGAGTAGACGTACAAGGTTAAAACCCGTAGTATGGCTACGTTGTTTAACGACTCGGACCCACATTGATGAAGGGGATCAAACTCCTCTTTCTTCAGGTTTCGAAGAAGACGAAGTCCACAAACCCTTGCCCTCAGGTTCCAGTGTTGTCCGACTCTTTATATCACAAGGGTTTGAGGATACACTGTGGCTCCCCAACCACTGGCCGAACTACTACACAGCCTACTCTAACCGGGACAGGGACGCTTAGATAGGGTTCGTACATCGTCTCACCATAACAGGTACCCTGACTAATGAGACAGTTTGGTGTAATACTACATGAACCATCGATCTCGACCTCATAGTGTCCCGCTGTAGTGTTTCTTTAAAGGTCAACGACCCATCCTGAGGTTCTCAGGACCTAGACACACTTTAACACGGGATCACTACCGATGGTGTCGAAAAACACTCGGTCCAGAGAACGCTTTCCAACTCCATAGTCTTTTCCTTTATTATATTGGATCAATTCTTCCTGGTCAGAGAAAGGACATCGACAATTCTGCCATAATTTAGGACAACGTCTGAGCTGAAGCCATTCTAGACTTACTTTTGGACTTCAGAGATGGGAGGGTTCTCGCCCAGGCCTGGCCACACTCCTGCAGCCATCATTTCTGCGACACTCAAAGATGGGGCAACACCTCCTGTGACCACCCTGGGGTGGGGGCGAAAATGTGGAGAAACAAGTTCACTCCCATCAAACAAGGACCATATGTGGCTCTGAAAACAGATCCTGCAGATGAGGAAGGAGGTCTTCAAGATTGTCCACACGTACCCAATGAAATAAGGTGATTGCCATCACCTGGAACATTTCATCATCTGAAACATCACTGGGGTCGGGGAACTCTTCAGCATCATAGATAACACCCAAGGAAGTGTATCTCCATTGGGGAGCAGGAGTACCCCACTAAGAAGTACACCACCAAACACAGAAACCGTCAGCTAATAACCGAGAGCATACATGTAACAGAAGACTCACGACCACACGTTCCACCAAGTTGCATGGCCAAATGTCATCGGGCAAGCCAAGCTGAGGTCAAACATGGGAAAAAATTGAATCTTTCACATAGTTGAGAAAGGCCTCCTTGCCTTGAGCTAAATGGTACAAAATTGAGGCCATGTCCTCTTGGTACTTGCATAACAGAATGCCGGGGCAAATAACAAGCACGGTGATCATCAACATTGTGGCAGTTTCCATTGCAAAAAAATTGGGAGCAGGCAGTACACGATGCAAGGGGCAGAGGTCATGCAGTGAGTTAGAAACACAAGGACGATGGTCTAGGGTATGACTTCGCACTCCGTCCACTTCTCATCGAGAACATCAACCTGGCAATCTCCTAATCAGCTAATAATAACTAGATGGTGAGTAATGTTTCCCAGAAGGCTTCACCTCATGCCAAAAAAAGGTCACAATCATCCCAGATGTCCTTGGGAAAACCTGGGAAACTCCATCTAATCCAAATCACATGCCTGCCAAGGCCATTGCACTAATTTCACTACCCTAAGGTTCAAGCTTCACTTGCTTTGCGTGGACAGAAAACAAGTCACCATCAGTCATCAGGTGTTTGATCACACCAGGAGTTTGATCACACCCGGAGTTTAAAAGACCAGTGTTACAAGGTGGATGAACATCAGGCTGTATTCAAATGGCTAGGTTTCTTTAATGACTTGTTGATAACGTGGGGTAAATGGTACAATGTTATCCACAACTTGCTCTTAATACACTGGCCTCAATTAAAGTCATAGGGGCCTGTTTGGGAGCATACATACTCCTCAGCCACTTGTAGGTTGTCTTTGAGGACATTTTTTGAAGGCAATAATTAATAAATACCTCAAGTACAACTCTGGGTAATTTATTCAAGAGTTTATGCTCTTTAAGCACGGTATGGGGTTTGAAGGAGTCATGAATAGTCACTCAGAAAACAATTCAAACTCCTGGTGTTTGTGCTTCCTCATCATGAATCTCAGGGAGTTCATTGCTGCTGAAGAATGTAGCTAGTATTCAAGGTGACTACCTAGCCTATAGCCCTATCAAAAGAAAAACATGGCCTATCTTGTAATGCTACAGGTATAACAGTCTAAAAGTTCATAACTAACCTTTTGTGATGTCATACCATCCAAGTGCTGGCAACAACGCGACACGATGACATCACAAAAGGTTTTCGACCATTTTGTGACCGTGACGTGACTCAGTCCAAGTGTGGTTGCTGGAATGATAACATATGGCTGTACAAAAAAAAAAAACAGAAAAAAAAACCAATTCCTGGAGGGAACCGTGAAATAAGACTATTGCTACGGCCATATGCAAACTTATGAGAGCTTGTGAGGCAGAATAAGCATGTCAAGGGATCACATATGCATCAGAAGCTGACAAAGACAATCACTCAAAACAATTTGATAACTTGGAAGCATGGATGAAGTATCAAAACTCAGTGAACAACGATGAATACCTGAGGAATATGTGTGGATTTGGCACAGCCAATGAAGGACGTCACCCTCAGAATGCTGCTGCATACTGGAATGGCAGCAATGATTGGGAAGACATTGTCTCATCGGAAGTTTCAGGAAAACTTGAATGGGATCAGTTTCACAAATACATTACCAAATCTAAAAATGGGTGAGCACTTAACCAAATAAACTACAACATCCATGCTAATATTACAATTGATTAGGCATAAAGTATTTCCACAAATAGGCGGCCTTACAGCCTACCTATTATGTGTAGACATGGTATATGCAGGGGTTGTAAAAACTCCAAGCGAAGCTCAAGTGGGTAAAGCAATATTTGACATCCGCAGAGGGTCATATGCACAAATGATGTTGCTTGGAGTCATCACAACATCTTCAGACGATGAAGAATGTGGGTATACATTCCAAAAGCTACACGACAGAGTCATAGAGCTAATGGAGCCAGAAGAAACAGCACAGATAAACCTAGACATATTCACAATGGAACATGCATTGTGCAAACAAAAGAGATTAGGAGACCTGCTATTAAGGTAGCCATGTAGTACTACAAATAATAGGAATTCATATAATCATCTTTGAATCATTGTATGCTAATAAATCAGGACCCAACAATTGTGTGAACAAAGAAAGATAGAAAAAAGCAAGACTTACACAAACTATGATAAGTTTGTTTGTAAATCCTGTAGTTCTATCCATACAAAACGTTCAAACTGGTCTGCTGCCTAATAAGGGAATCATCTTTGCCACGTGGAGTAGCCGAGAGCTAACAAAAATTTAGCTGAAAGTGAAACCGTGGGACAATCAAGGAAACTGTGGGATAAGATTTTCTATTTGTATGACAACTGAGCCACCTACTAGGAAAATGGGAAATTTTTGAAATTTTGGTGTACTGGTGTGTATGAACAATTCCAAACTCCACTACACTATGTTGTAGGGAATCGTAATGATTTTCTGAGTCCAAGAAACTTAGAGAATATTGTGGATTTCCACAGGTTTTTCTGCAACCAGGAAATCTTGCTAAAATTCTCAGAAATCTTGAAGAAACCCTTGCAGAAAACATTGGTTCTTTCACAGTTTTCTGATTCCTGACAATTTCCTGGTTCAAAAAACTCATTTATTGAGTTTCCTTCATCAGAAAACTGTGAAATAACCATGGTTTTCTGCAAGATTTTCGCAAGCTTTCCTGGTTGCAGAAAAACCTGTGGAAATCCACAATATTCTCTAAGTTTCTTGGACTGAGAAAATTGTCAGAAAATCATTAGTTTTGGCAAGTATTTCTTGTACAATTTTCTGGGGCACATTTCTAGAATTTCATCAAGTTTTTCTGGGGACAGAAAACTCTCTAAAAACCATAGGTTTTTTAGCAGTTTTCTGTCCCCAGAAAATCCTCAGGAAACATGGCAGATTCTGAAGATTTGCAGAAAGATTTTCTGACCCAGAAAATTGTTGTTTGCCTCCAGTGATATTGGGTATTCTGAGGTTAAAGCACCATGCTTATGTCAAAATTGAGAACACATTGGAAGGCTAGAGGGTACCTTGAGCTGTGAGCTGGTCTCACCGGCGCTGCAAAAATTCAGACCAAAAGTAAGTTAGTGCACACTTTAGGAGTTATTGTGAGTGCTTACAAGAATTTTGCTAGTTGGATTCGTAGGTCCAATTTGTCAAAATGGTGGCCCCATTACATGATCATTTGATGTCACAGTAGATGACTCAGAGTCACTCATCTACTCACCATGACATCCACTGTCTTCCTCTTCTTAGAACTTTGTTTTGTCTGGCTGTTTGACTACGTCAACAGTCAATGCTCCGTTTGACTATGTCAATGGAGCAGTGAGAGAAACCACATGACATATGGTGAGAATTTGCTTTTGGACAATGGCACTTTTATCTTTCATGGTCTTCAGCGCTTTTGGTCACAAACACACCACACACTCACTGGACAGCATCTTTTCCATGATGAAAAGTGGTAAGGGATTCTTGTAAGATGTACTAGCAAAGACTAAACAAATTCAGAGTATATGTATGTCACTGCTTTGACCACTCTAGCCTCCCGGTGAACCCTTGTACTACTAACGTGCTACTGGGAAACAAGGCTCCTACAAGAATTGCATCTTGCTGCTCTTCAGAAGTAAGTGCTGCATTGCTCTTTACACCCTACCCCATTGGCATGACATGTCGGATTTTGCAGCACACCATGTGCAGCCTATCAGAGCCCACGGTGGAGATTCCCAATGGATTTGATCTGAACATCCGTGACGCAGAGGTGAGTGACAAAACCGTGGCAAGTCAACCTTGTCTACATCATAAGACTATGTCCATGCAGTACTAATTGCCACCTGATAGATTGGGAAGATTTGATTTCTTGGCATAGATCATGAGAACGTTATGCCCAAAGATTATTTATATAACTTCAAGTAAGCAAGTAAATCCCGTAACACTGGGATCAAACATTGGAGCCGAGTGTGCTCACACAAAATATGGTGTCATGAAGCGCAATCACAGTCAGTTAAAAAGACCAAGTATATGTTTGAAAGATATGGTCTATATATGTATTCTAAGTGGCTACATTGATACTGAGCAAATTTGTAGTCCCAAATACCAAATTCATGGCCACATATCAGATTGTATTGATTTCAGTTGCAGTCCTTATTGTCATTAGAGAGCTCATGAGGAGCATTTGAATAATAGGAGTTGTATAAATAGGCCCACATAATGGTATGGGCCACATAACAGGCACAACTCAATATGTGCACACATTGCCTGGTCTAGGAACTTCTTTGTTGAACATTGAACACCCATACATGCTCAATATAGTATTTCAAGCATCCACACTTCTGAAAAGTAGACATAGAGATAGATATGTGTGGAAAAATGCTACTTATAGGTGCGTGAGAAGAGTGCACCCTGGCAAACAGCATATATGTTTGATTTGCCATAGTCTCACCAAAAAATATTCTGACTTGATAAAAGTATTGTTTTATCACTCTTGGGTTGGGCAGTGAGCCAAAAATTAGGTGGTCGGTTGCTATTTTTTCCCGCATATATACCATGCTTACTCAGCTTCAATCATGTGACTCGTATACCTGTGACTCTAATGGGATGCAACCAAAATGTGCAGCAAGTCTGCAATTCTGCTATGTGAATCTATAGTCCTCATTGATGCCACCTCATAGTCCATACTGAGGTTGCAACGATATATCAATATAAGCATGGCTGGCAGATACTCCTTATGCTCTCAGTTTGGCTCACGTGATCAAGGCCAAGATGCTATCCTGACTATTAAACCACAATGGCACTGTCCCCTTATGCATAGCCAGGAGCTATCTTTCATGACCATATAGGTCTTACGGATTGAAATATAACTAGGAAAATCATAGTCCTGTTTCTTTAAATACTCAATGAAAATATACCCAATTTCTAAATGTGTGCTGCCACAGGTGAAACCCACTCATGGAGCGAGACTTTTAGATATAGCTGTGTAAATGACACCCTGCACATGAGTGGCATTACACATACATGATTAGGCTTTAAGTAACACTATTCAAATGATAGAAAGAGTTGTTTACTAACTTTTAGCTCACTAGGTTGTCCAACTAGGTGCTGCATCGACGTACAGATAGACATAGCAGGGAGGGTACATGCCAGAGCAGTATAGTAGTACACCTTGCTATATCATACCTTGTAGAAGTTACATTGCACCTACCTGCACTGCTAGCATATGTTAAAGATGTGTGCCGGATTTGACGTTGGACTGTTAGGGTTCACTGAATTTGACATCAGGGTCGGATTCGGTTGGAACTCTCCTTGACCGAGATTGATGGTCGCAATATTTGGAAATGCATGGAATACTGGATGACTTGGAAGTCAGAGATCCGAAGACTGATCTATATGGGTGTTGGCTTCAACTTATAGAACCCAGATTCATTCTCAGCTTTTCTGCTTTTCTCTGACATATTCCGATTCGTATTTCCGACTTCCTCCACCTGTTCTTGCTTATCTCCATCCCATCTATATTTAATTATTTTCATCAAAAATCTACATCTTTGGTCTTATGTCCATATTTATTTCTACCCCAATCCCAGTTTTGCTCCATTTTGGATTTCCATGTTTGTATCTCTCTGATTCAAATTATATCAATTCGTTATATATGACTCCTCCATGTACTCGTCAATCAGTTCTAATATTGACCCACCTTGACTCAACAACTTCTCGCTTCCATTTCTAAGTCCTATCCGACTCTCCAATCTTGTCCGACTCCTCTGACATTCCGACCCTCCGAAATACCAGGACATGAAGGATCCAAGAGGGCGCAACCTATAAGTTGAAGCCAATGTCCATACGTCTTGATCTCCAACCCCAATCCTGTACTCTGACAATTCCGACATCCAACAAGAAGAAATCCAGTTCATAACAGGATATTCAAACTGAAACTCTTGATCCATTCATTATGCCTTCTACCAGATCCCGTACTGTCACCGGAATCACAGACCCCGGATCTAACCTTCCGAATAACAAACCAGAAGATGACCCCAGTGACGACAACAATATCAACAACAACGAGGATGACGATGACGATGAAGAAGATGAGGGGAAGGCTATGTTAAAAGCTTTAAAACAGATAGCCAAGCACATGGGAACTCCGAACAAAGGTCAAACTGGAAAAACCAAGCTCCGTGAACCTGACACCTTCGACAGATCAGATTCCTGAAAACTCCATCCCTTCCTCCTTCAATGCAAGCTCCACTTCTGCGATCGTCCTCAGACCTTTTCCAGTAACGAGGCGAAAGTTACTTACGCTGTCTCTTTTTTAAAAGGGACAGCTTTAGATTTTTTCGAGTCTGAACTCTTAGACGACGATGCCTTCCAAGACCCGCCCTGGCTTACAAACTATTGGGACTTCACAATGGTACTCCAAGAGAATTTTGAAGCTTACGATCTCGTTGGCAATGTGGAAACCGAACTCGACAATCTCTGAATGCGTGACAACCAACACATCACGAAGTTCATCATAGAGTTCAACTGCCTAGCCGCTAGAGTCAATTGGGGTGACACCGCCCTTCGTAGGAGTTTTGATACTAAACTTCCTGATCGTATTAAAGATATTCTTGCAACCCAAGACAAAGCTGACACACTTCCGGAACTCCGACAACTCATGCAAACCATTGACAGCTGTTATTGGGAACGGCGAGGCAAAGTCAACCGTGCCACCACTTCCAACAACAACTACTCCAGTAACAGCAGCAAATTGGACAAGCAAGAATCCCAATCGAACCAACCACAGAAGAGGACAAACAACAACAACAGTTCAGCTTCTGCCTCCTCTACCAAACCTCAGTCCTCCACGTCAAATTTCCGAAAAACTCTGGATATCCCCAACATACTCGGAAAAGACGGAAAATTAACACAACAGGAGAGACAGCGACGCATGGACGAAAACCTTTGCATGTTCTGTGGGAAGCGCGGGCATATCGTGAAGGACTGTCCACAATCAACCTCTTTTAATGCTCAATCAAAGGCCCGAGTGGCCTCCGCAATTTCGAGCAAACCCGAGTCAAACGCCGAACCTGCGGCCATTACAGATTCAAAAAAATAATAAGCAGCTCTGAGACCTCCGCACAGACCCAGAGTTACATTGATTCCATCTGTGCGTTTTCCGAGGTCCGACTCAATGCTTCCACTCTTTCAAAATCTGATTCTCTTACTATACGATTGACTTCCGACATTCTTCCAAATACTGACATTCAGGCTCTCGTGGACTCCAGTTCCACTCATTGTTTTATAGACTCATCATTCACTTCCAAGCTTCCGCTGGAGTTCCACAACATCCCGCAAATCCCACTAAAACTTTTCAATGGCACTTCTAATGTCTCAATTATGCAGACTATCAATATGCCAATCCACTTTCTGTCCGGCAAAAATCAGGTTGTTGCTATGTATGTAACACCGCTTGATTCTAGCTGCTCCATTGTGCTAGGACACAACTGGCTCACCTGCTACAATCCGTTGATTGCCTGGGTATTGAGTAGTATATCGTTCTGCATTCCTCAGCAGCGAGATTCAATTCTGACATCACTCTCCGCAAAATCCGCCTCTGCGGTTTCCAGAATCCCAAAATCTGATTGTGCGGATGCCCCTCCAACATCCGAACAAGACTCACCTATTGACCTAGTCCCTGCCTCTGTGTTCGCTCGGTTGTGCAGACTAGATACTGAGGAGATCTTTCAGTTATGTGTATTTCCAAAAGAAAGATCCGCTTCCATCATTGATGCTTCCCCGAATCTTGATACAACAGCCAATCTCGACAGCGTTCCATTGGAATATCATGAGTTTTCTGATGTCTTCAGTAAGAAGAAAGCGGAAATCCTCGCCGATCATCGACTGTACAATCTCAAGATTGACTTGATAGAGGGAGAGAGTCCCCCCTTGGGAACCATTTATTCCCTATCTCCAGTTGAGCTAGAAACACTCCAAAAGTTCATTGATGAGGCACTAGCCATAGGATTCATCCACCCTTCACTTTCTCCGCATGGTGCTCTGGTACTATTCTCGAAGAAGAAATTAAGCAGACTCCGACTCTGCATCGATTTCCGTGGTCTCAACAAAATCATGAAAAAGGACCAATATCCGCTTCCCTGACTTTCCAACCTTTTGGAAAGCCCTGGAAAAGTGCAAATTTACAGCAAAATCGATCTCCAACACGCTTACCATTCAGTCTGCATTAGAGAGGGCAACGAGTGGAAAACCACATTCAGGACCCGATACGGTTCCTTTGAATGGCGTGTTATGCCCTTTGGTCTCACTAACGCACCAGCCACTTTTCAGCAATTCGTGAACAACATATTCAGCAACATGCTCAACGTCTCAGTCCTCATCTATTCAGACGACATCTTAGTTTACTCCAACAACCTGGAAGAACACGAAGAACATGTCCGCAAAGTCCTCCGACGTCTCCGAAAAAACCGACTTTATGCAAGATCCAACAAATGCAACTTCCACAAGACAACAGTGGAATATCTTGGATACATACTCTCTCCAGAAGGACTTTCAATGGCAGACGACAAAATCAAAGTAATTCAAGAATGGCCCGAACCTCGAAAAGTAAAAGATATCCAATCCTTCCTAGGCTTTGCGAACTTTTACCGACGCTTCATTCATAATTACTCCGACATCGCAATTCCGCTTATCCAACTCACTTGGAAAACCGTAAAGTGGAACTTCTCTGATGAGTGTTGGAAATCGTTTGAAACACTCAAGAAAGCCTTCACCACAGCTCCGATCCTTACACACTGGATTCCCGATTGTCAACTCATCATGGAAACTGACGCTTCGGACTACGCCCTAGCGGCAATCCTCTCTATCATTTCTCTGGAAGACGGCAAAATTCACCCCGTAGCTTTTCATTCCAGAACTTTTACAGCCCCGGAATTAAACTACGACATCCACGACAAAGAATTACTTCCTATTTTCAAAGCTTTCAAGATTTGGTGACACTACCTCGAAGGTTCCGGTTCCACCATCGACGTTGTAACTGACCACAAGAACCTCGAATATTTCACAACCACCAAGCTTCTAACCCGATGACAAGTACGATGGTCGGAATACCTATGTCAGTTCAACCTCGTTATCCAATTCCGACCTGGGAAACTCGGAACAAAACCCGACTCCTTAACTACACGATGGGACGTCTATCCTAAAGAGGGGAGTAGCGACTATGCCAGTGTTAACCCGCACAACTTCCACACGGTTTTCACTAACGAACAGCTGTCATCATCCCTCTGAGCCACATCCCTTAACGTCACAATTCTCCGCGCAGTTACCATCATGGATTTTGAGAAACTCCATGAAGAAATCTGACAATCCATCTCCTCCAATCCCGCAATTTCCAACTATCCCGCAAACCCTCCAACACCTTGATGGTCAGTCAATCCTCGAGGACTCCTCCAACTTGACAATCAGATCTACGTTCCTGACGTTAACGACCTCCGACTCCATGTTTTACAATATCTGCATGACCACCAGATCTCCGAACATTTTGGACAAAACAAGACTCTCAGCAACATCCGACGTGAATATACATGGCCAAAACTCCGAAACTTCATTATCTCTTATGTCAAATCCTGTACAACATGTATGCGATCAAAATCCCAACAACATCGGCCTTATGGATTCCTTAAGCATCTACCAATTCCGCCAAGACCGTGGAATTCTATATCCTTGGATTTCATTGAGTCGCTTCCACTCTCATCGGGTTTTCACAGCATCCTCGTTATCATTGACAGACTCACAAAACAAGCGATATTCATTCCAACAGTCATGACGATCACTTCTCTGATGCTCACTCAGCTTTTCGTCCTCCACATCTTCTCCAAGCATGGTGTTCCAACTCACGTCACCTCCGATCGAGGTTCCGAATTTGTGTCTTCTTTCTTCCGCACACTTGGAAAGGTGCTAGACATGAATCTCCACTTCACCTCCGGATATCACCCCAAAGGCGACGGACAAACTGAACGAATGAATCAGACTCTTGAACAATACCTTTGCATTTATTGTAAATATCAACAAGACAATTGGGCTGAACTTCTTCCAATTGCAGAATTCACCTATAACAACACTCCAAACACGACAACAGGAGTCTCTCCGTTCTTCGCTAACAAAGGTTACAATCCCGAATTTCTGTCCATCCCGAACACGATCTCATTTCATCCCAGTCTCTCCGTTCTTCGCTAACAAAGGTTACAATCCCAAATTTCTGTCCATCCCGAACACGATCTCATTTCATCCCGTGCGAAAGATTTTGCAATCAACTTAGATGAACTCCACCAGGAACTCCGAAAGAGAATTTCCAATGCGCAATCCCAATATGAGGAACCTGCAAACAAGAAACACTCCCCAGCTCCGGACTTCAAAGTGGGTGACAAAGTCTTTGTCAAAGCCAAATTTTTCTGGACAACCTGACCTTCAAAGAAGCTCACCGAAAAATACCTCAGACCTTTTGATATCATCGCACCTGCAGGTACCAGTAATAGAGCCTTTATTCTCTGACTGCCCCGCACTGTTCATCCATCTTTCCACGTTTCCATGCTAGAACCTGTGACTCCAAACGCAATCCTGAACTGAATACAACCTCCACCTCTGCCAGTTATTATCGAAGGCGAACCCGAATACAAAATCGATGAAATTCTGGACTCCAAGATAGACAATCGCCAACATTGCAAGATACAATATTTAGTACGCTGGACAGGTTATCAGGGTACCGATGAAGAAACCTCATGGATTCCTGCTGCAGAATTAGGCAACGCTTCAGAGGTCATTGAATACTTTCATTGCAAATATCCTGACAAACCTGGTCCAACTCTTCCTTAACGTTTCCTTCTTTCTCTGATTTTTTCCGATTTTCTCCGATTTTTCCTACATTTTATGTTCAAGATCCTAATTACATTTCCCTCTGTTCCAAGAAATTCCACCTCACACTTCCACTCAAATCCTGATTCAATTTTCCGATTCCCATATTTTCATCCCTTTCCATTTCCTCCATCCTCCCTTCCAATTCCCGCTCCTGGTGCTGAACCATCCTTTGTACCCATGTAGTGAGAATCTGCGTCTCCTCAGAATGAGTCCGCATGGAACTCGTGTGACAATCAACAGACTTCTGCAACTCTCAGATTTCCTTCACCAGCAACTCCACTGTTCCTTCCTCACTCGTATCCACACTTTTTGCGACTTCTTCCACAAATCCCAATGTTCCCGGTCGATGGCACGTCCTCCCGTCCTTTGTGCATTCGTTGCATGTCGCATTCGCTCCCTCCCCTATCAGCAAACAAAAAATATCCCGAATCCGACATCCCACACAACAATACTGTTCATGTCCAACCCGGTTAATCGCAGATTTGTGAACCCTCCTACAGGCAATGGTTCTCTCCACCACATCGCTTTTCCTCCCCTGAGACTTTTCCTCTGATTTCTGGTCAGCCTTCCTCTCCTCCTTTTCTGCCTTTTTCTGCTCCGACCTTCTCCACTCTAATTTCTTCGCCACTTCTTTTTGCAACTCCGAAATCTCGCGAATTTGTGCTTCTAAATCAGTCCCCGATTCCAAATCATCTTCGGAAATCAGGTCCTCAAGTGAGATAATCAGTGGCATTGACATTTTAGCTCAGAAGAGGGTAGGGATAAGAAGATCAGGGAACTGGTAAGTCGAGCCCCACCCATCACTCTTATATATCACGTTAGGGGTTTTGCTTAATAACCAAACCAAACCTCCCATGCTGATCTTCAGCCTTGAGGGCTCAGCCTTGAAGAGGAGATACTGTTAGAACCCAGATTCATTCTCAGGGTTTTCCGCTTTTCTCCGGCATATTCCGATTCGTATTTCTGACTTCCTCCACCCGTTCTTGCTTATCTCCATCCCATCTATATTTAGTCATTTTCATCAAAAATCTACATCTTCGGTCTTATGTCCATATTTATTTTCTACCCCAATCCTGGTTTTGCTCCATTTCGGATTTCCGTGTTCGTATCTCTCCAATTCGGATTATATTAATTCATTATATATGACTCCTCCATGTACTCATCAATCAGTTTGAATATTGACCCACCTTGACTCGACAACTTCTCGCTTCTGTTTCTAAGTTCTATCTGACTCTCTGATCTTGTCCGACTCCTCCAACATTCTGACTCTCTGAAATACCAGGACACGAAGGATCCAAGAGGGTGCAACCTATAAGTTGAAGCCAACGTCTGTACATCTCAATCTCTGACTCAAATCCTGTACTCAGACAATTCCGACATCCGACGAGAAGAAATCCAGTTCATAACAGTGCCCTGGTATGTCGGACTGAAGACAGGAAGTGTTATTGGGGTTCCAATTGGCTGGGTCTGTTCGGAGGTCAGTGCCAATGATGCGTTGAGACTTATCGGGGATGAGTGGGGGGCTTCGAATATTCGGGGATGGAATAGTCAATGCAGATGGAATAGAGGTAACAATAAATCAATATCAAGTAAGGGTTAGCTTTACTGGAAAGCGAGTGTAATCAAGGGGGGCTTGGAATGTTGGATGAGGTAGGGTCAGAATAATCAGAATGATTGGGTTGGTAGGAATAATCGGAATGATTGGAATGCCGAACAAGGTTTGAAGGCCTTATTTCAGGTAGGAGTGTGGAGTGACGAAGTGTAACAAAGGTTGAATGATAGAGGATGGGCAGGATATATCAGGGTGTTACGAGTTATATTGGGATAACGAGTTGAGGTAACGAGATGTGAAGGAATTCAATATGATATGATATGATACAATTTACAAGCTAAAGAAGCCTGATCAAAAGAAAACATATTTAAGACATATGGGATTCCGAAATTGGGAATGGAAGATAAGGGTGCGTGATATGGAGTTCTGAAGTTGGGGCGAATACGGAAATCAAGATGTGCATGATACGGAGTTCCAAAGTCAGGGCGAATATGGAAATCAAAATGTGTGTGATACAGAGTTCCAAAGTCGAGGTGAATATGGAAATCAAGATAAGGCGTATGGGGACAATGTCAAAATAGAATCGTGGCTAAGAATAATAAATGGGGACATGTTGGAGATAAGCAGAGAAGGGCTTATCGGAATACGTGAAACGTCAGAATAACATGAGTCGGATCTGGGATCTAACAGTATCTCCCTTTTACAGCTGAGCCCTTGAGGCTGATTATGCTATTGAATACCATGGGAAGTTTTGGGTGTTGGTTATCTGTAAAGGCTGAGATCTTGGATCGGACATATATATAGGAGAAACACTTTGTGAAAATGCAAATTGCTTTTTGATACCCTACCACCATCACCCAGAAAAATGCCATTGTGTTCCAAGTTGTTGTCGCCCACCCGCTCCGTCATTGAAATCAGCTCCGGTGAAGAGCTCACTCGCTGCCAAAGTGAGGGAGTATGAGCAGAGGAGGGCGGAATTGGAGGCCAAGATGCGGAAAAGGGCAAAGGCAAAGCAGGAGAAGCAGGAGAGGGAGGCAGTGGAACAGTGGGAGTGGGAGCGGAAGGAGAAGGAGCAACGGGAGCAGAAGGAGCAGGAAGAATGGGGTCGGAGAGCCAAGGAGAAAGAGGAGGCGGATCAGAAGAAGCAGAAAGAGGAGGCGGACCGGTGGGAAGCCAAGTCAATGTGGGCAGTGCGGGAGGAGTTGAGGCGGGAGGAAGCCCGACTCAAAAATTTTTCGGTAAGTCAGAATTCTTCTCCTGATTGATGGATTGACAGAAGGATCGGACTAGCCAGAGAAGGTTGACCGAGAATGGAAGGTCGACCGGAATACAAAAGGTGGCTCAGAATTCATCAGAGGCCACAAACGGCGTCTCAAAAATGTCTGGTCGGAGGCCAATGAGTTCGATGATAGTTGCGTGCTCTTTTGGCCGTGGGGGTTAGAGTGCGTCGACGAGGAGTGGAGAACCAGAAAATTGTGGAAGCAGGCCTGCATTCGGTGTCAGAACGATTGGAAGAAATGCACGAGGCCAGGCGACGTGGATTTTGCGGTGGAGGTGGTGGGGAAGTTGTTATTACTGGCATCCAGGTGGGTTCAGATGGAGAATGCAGAGGCTGGACCAGGACCGGTGACGAAAAAATGTCAGGCGGAAGCGGTCACGGATCAGGAAGGGGTGGTGTCGTCGGGGAAGGGTAAAGGAAAGGAGTGGGCGATGGAGGACGACACAGAGGACGAGGCAAAGGATGCGGGGCTCGTGGCAGATGTCCGTGGGCTCTGAAAGACAATCCTTTCCCTCACGAAGTGGCTCCGCTACAACATGGAGGGGATGGCAGCTTTCAACAAATTGTTGAAGAAGTCGCACAGGATTGCGGAAATCAAGTTCAAATTCCGGAAGAAGTGGTGGGAGACGTACCACAGAGTGTCGGCACCGCAACTGGAGTTGGGGTCGGAAGCCAGGTTGGAGGATGAGGGGGTAAACGTTGGGCTGCAACCAGAAACGGAGAAGGCGGTGGATAAGGGGAAAGTGGACGACGTTGGGATGGACGTCGATGTCATCCTGGAGATACCGGAAAAGGAGGTTCGTGAGGAGGCAGAAATCAGCCAGGAAGTGGAGGCGGAAGTTGGCCAGGAAGTGGTGAATCCAGGAGATGCAGATTCAGAGAAACAAGTGGAAGAGGAATCGGGGAAAAGGGCAGGGCTTGACCCAGAGGTCAATGGGCCAGAAGAGGAAACGATGCAGTGAATAGGAGTTGGAAGGGGAAAAAGTAATATAAATAAATCGGAGGAATTTCAGTGGAGTAATGTAGAAGGTTTTAGACAATGAAGTGGTTTTTTTGTTGGTTTAAGATCGGAAAAAAATGAAACGATTGGAAAATCAGAAAGCTCAGAACAACAGAAATGATCAGATCAACGAAAATGATTGGAAAATCGGAAAACTCGGAAAGATGAGAAACAGTGAATCAAGGATGTTTGAAGTTCAAGGGTGTTGGAGAATCGGGATAAGTCGGAACCGGACAAATGTCAGGATTGACTCAGGATTGGGATTGGACTTGTGAGGAATCATCAAGAGTTTGAGAGGATCAGAATATCGGGATGTGAATGGTCATAGAAGGAGTTTTGGCATAGCAGGATGTAAATAGAAGCTTAGTAGGAGCAAAAAAATTGAAACATTGGGTTGGAATTGTTGGAAGAGATTGGAGTCGGAGTGGGGGATTGGAATGGATAAGTTGTCACCATAGTGGTTACTCCCCCTTTAAGGTAGACATCCCATTGTCTACCTCAAGCGTCAGAAGGTCGGTAAGGAGTTGGAGTGTCGGAGGACCGAAGGATTCATCGGGAACGTATTGGCTTTTCTAAGGAGATGAATGGTGTCTTCTTGGAAATTTCTGAATAGTGGTCTTGATGTTGTCTGGTTGAAATCATTGTAATCACGGATTACCTGAGAATTCAGAGAATATTGGAAGTTTGGACTTGAAAAAGGGATAAGTGGAGTGAATCGGAAATTTCGGGATTTTGGAGAACTGTTTGCAAGGGAAACAGAGTAAGGAAAAGGTGTAGGAAAGAAAAGGGTGTAGGAAAAATAGGAATTGAAATGTTTGGTGGAGTTGTGGGTTTGTTTTCGGAAACATTGGTAAGGTACTTGATATTCAGCCTGGAATATTGTCCTAATGGTTGAAGGGTCAGAATCGGAAACATGAGTCAGAGGATGTATGGATGGTGCATTCATGGATACAAGGGGTTTTAACAGCACCTTTCGAAGGGGATTGTTATTGATTCCGAAGGTGGTTTGTCAGTTATTGTCCCATAATGCAGAAATCAGTATTGATGACTAGGCTTAGAGTCGGAGTAACTGTGTTGTATCCTGAATAGTCGGATTTGGAAGTCTGGAAGTCAGAGGTCGGAAAACTAAATCTTGGAAATGGAAGGATGTCTTTGAGGAAGATTCGGTGTTTGGACTTGGAGATCATCCTAGGGTGTTCTCGAGGAAGTACAGGCGTACTGTGTGGAATGTATCAGATGAAATCCTATAGCTAGAGCCTCGTTAACATGTTCTCGAGGTGGTTCTGGCATAACTAGATGTAAGGAAAATGATTTCCCAAAGTGAGATTCTCTCCCTCCAATAGATGTGATCTTGTCGGAGTACATAGTGGGATATTGATGATCGCTTGTCGGGAATTGTGTTAGAACCCATATCCATTCTCCGATTTTCCTCTGATTTTCCAACAATCTCCTTTCCAACAATCTCCGAATCTCCTTTCCAACAATCTCCAAAACTCCTCCTCCGACAATCTCTGACAAATCTCCTTCTGACAATCTCCTTTTTCAATAAGCCTTTCTCCAACTTTTTCCGAAATCTCCATTTAAACATCCTTAGTCATCCTTCAGAGATCAAGCTCCTGATCTTATCCATATGTCCTATCTCCGACTTCGTATTTGTTTCCGTATTTGCCCGTCTCGGAATTCCACATCTCGTATCATTACCTGTTATGTCTCCAATTCGGCAGCCCACGACCCTCATTTATTCTTTAAATAGGCTTGTTGTACATCTCTTTCTCTGGTTTGAATATTGATTGTTCATTATCATTGGTCATATTGCCTATCACGTATATTGATGTATATGATGAGTCTCGCATATTGATTGTATTCCGATCATCTTCATTCTGACATCCCAAAATCCTTATCTCCGGTCTAAACTCCAATTTTTCCGAAAGGCTAATCCTTACCTTTAATCCTCTTCAAACACTGTTCCACTCTTCTCTGATTTTCTCTGACTTTTTCCGAAAATACTAGTCAAGTCTTGACTAGCCGTCTTGTCATTGATCCTTCCATAGATCTCCGACTATTCTGACATTCTCTGAATTCTGACTTGTCAAGAAATCCGAAATACCAGGGCACGAGAATCCAAGAGGGCACAACCCATAAGTTGAAGCCAAGCCCGTCCGATCCCAATTTTCCGATATTCTGATGTTTTCCACAACTCCAGTGAAAAGCAATATGGTCTTTAACAGTATATTCAAATTACCACTCTTGATTCTTACAATAACTCCTGATATCCAATTCCAATCACCTAGATCTGATGTCATCTATGTCCTTACCAGCAACCCTTCCGACCAACTAGGAGAACTTTTCGACAACACCAGTTTTTCCAACGGCAATGATGTCAATCCTCAATACAATTCCGACAATGGTGACAAGCTCAAACATGATGATGAAGATATCAAAACCAATCAAGTTTCCAAGGAGAATACCTACCCTTCATTCTCACCTTTGACACCCTTTTTTCCTGACAATTCCCAGTTCCTTGCGTACATCTGGACCAATCTCCAATATCTCCGAAACCAAGACTTTCCGACATCCTTTACCTGGTCACTGTACAAAGAATTGTCCCAAATCATCTTCTGATAGGAGAGCTGCAATTCGAGCTGCAATCAGCACATCACACAGGCTCCAACTTGCAACTCTAAACAGCTGCAAGGACCTCAGTACAGACAAATCGGCATCAACACTCTGTCCATTTTTCCAAGGCTCTTTCCACACTTTCCTATAATCCCGATTTTGATTTCTTATCATTTTCCGAAAACTCCAACACCACTCCTTATGATTTCCGACACCATCCTCCATGTTAATTCCGAATTCTAGTGGACAACATTTCCACTTCTTATTCTTTCCGACTTTCCGACGTTTCTGACTTTTTCCTCAAGTCTCAAACACCGCTTTCAGAATCCCACTTTTTCCATAGGGTTAAACTTCAACCCTCCGACCACAACCTAGTTGTAAATCCAGTAGGCTATTAATATGCCAATCCGTCCATCTGTCCAGCAATCAATCCAGGTTGTTACTACCATATGGTGTAGCACCACTTGATTTTCACTGTTCTGACATGCTGGGACACAACTGACCCCCCAACTACAATCTGTTGATTGACAGGGTATAGGGTAGTACCTAGTTCCACATTCCTCAACAGCAAGTCAAGACTCTGACTCCAACATATGTCCCTGTGGCAACTTGCAATTCGCAATTCCACAAATCCGAAAATCTGAAAATCTGATTGTGGACAACCCTCCAACCTGCTCAAATCTGTGTCATCCTAGACTATGCCTTGACAATTTTTTGTCTTAGCAATTTGACACATACAAGATTTTCAGCAACTCATTTCCGAAAGGAAAATCTGTCACAACCATCAATTCTTCCACTTTTCTGACGACCTTCATTTGCCTTGAGGGAGGGAGAGAATCACCCCTTAGGAAAAATTTATTCCTTATCTCCAGTTAAACTGGAATAACCCCAACAGTTCATTAACGAGGCTCTAGCCATAGGACCCACCCAACATTTTTCTCCACACAGTACTCCGATACTTCCTCACAGAAGAAATAAGGTGGCCTTTCTGGTTCTGCATCAATTATCAGCAGATTTCTCCGAAGTCCGACACCAATTTCTCTGAAATACAACACCAATTTCTCCGAAATACAACACCGATTCTCCGAAGTCCGACACTGATTTCTCTGAAGTCCGAGACCGATTTTTCCAACATTTTCTGACCCTCTAGATTTCAACAATCACTATCTATGGTCCTTGTCAACACCCATCTGTTCTGCATTCAAAGGACAACAAATGGAAAACCACCTTCAGATTTCGTTACGATTTCTATTGAATGGTGTGTTATGCCCTTCGTTCTTACTAATGCCTCAAGTCGTATTCAATCCTGTTCAACATTTGACGACAGTCATCTTTTCCATCCCTATCACATGGACAACTCCTTATCCATCTCAATCATTGGATAAAACCCGAGACTTTGTTAGCGACATTCCAATTCCGAAATTTTCAGTCCTTCCACAATTTCCAACAATTTCAAGACCATCATGGAATCATCTTGCTCTCATTCTCTTTTTCCAAAGTCTTTGAACCAAGGGCACCACCTCATTTTCTGAACATTTCCGATACTATCTCCATTTTCCACAGTTCTGTTGAAAACCAGTATCACAGCAACATCCTCAATGAGAGGCTTCACTTTTGCAATTTCCTTCATTGGATTTTCCAAGTTCCGACTTCAAATCTCCAATTCCAATTTCCAACTTCAAATCTCTGATTCCGAGTTCCGACTTCAAATCTCCAATTCCAATTTCCAACTTCAAGTTTTCCGATATTTTCCGATTTAACTCCATTTTTTCTGATATTTTCCGACTTCATGACCCATTTCCCGATTCCCTATTCCAATTCCCTATTCCAATTCCCTATTCTGATTTTCGACTTCAATTTCCGACTTCAATTCCTGATTCCAAGATTCCAACTTCAAGGTTTCTGACCTCAATTTCCACCTTCAAGTTTTCTGACTTCACAATTTTCCAATTTCTGACATTTCTCCACATTAGAGAAATCCAACACACTATTTCTCATCTAGGAATTACAACGCCATGATACTTCAATGACAATTCAACATGGAATTTTGCAATCTTTGAAATTTTCAAGACTTCAAGTGTCATCTTGAACTTTCTTTCACACATCCAAAATTTCCAACACAAATTGCACAAGAATACTGTATACCATTTCATCCATCCACTCTTATTCTGAATGTCCCAACACAAATCTGACTCTTTAAATAGACGATGGGACGTCTATCTAAGAGGGGAGTAGCGACTATGCCAGCCTTATTCCGTCACACAATTTCCATCCATCATGACCATCCTTCAGCTGTCATTGTCCCTTTTTCAACCCACATCCATTAACTCCATAGTCTGTGTAGTGTCACATGGATCACGAAAACCTCAGGACCACCCAACAAGAACATTCCCTGACCCAGTATTCCGACACCTTTCTATTCTGACACCCTTTATTTTCTTTCCAACATCCTTCTACTCTTTCCGACACCCTTCTACACTTTCCAACACCCATCTGTTCTTTCCGAAACCTTCCAAAAAATTCCAAAAAATTCCAACTTAACTCCATTGCACCCTGTTTTTCGAGACAACAGTCTTTCCAACTATATCTCTACAATATCTGTGAAGATCATTCCATTTCCAGATACTTGTCAAGCAAGATTCTCAGTCATTCTGACACATTCTGTAACCCATCCCAACTCCAAACAAGACCTTACGTCTTTGTGCAATATTTCAAGACAAAGCAAGCCTTCTCCGACAATTCTGTCGTTTTCCGACAATCCCAACAATCCTGATATTTTCGACAATCCAACCCTTTGAACATCCTTGTTTCCACAATATCCATCTATCTTGTCAATCTGGAATTCTTCACCTTGTTCTTCCATGTCTATTTCCTTTTCCGATTTTCATCACACAGGTTTTCCAATGAAAACCCTTTTACTATATTACTTTTCCATCATTCTGATTCCTATCAACACCTTTGTAGTGTCCTCATCTTGAGGCCCTACTCCTCCTTTTTCCCTAACTCCACTTCTCCACTTTTTTCCGCTTTTTCCACTTCCACTTGTGGATTACCATCCTCCTCCACATTTCCATTCATCACATTTCCACCCCTATTGTCTTTTCCGCTTTTTTCTGATTTTTCTGATTTTTTCCGAAAACGCCATCCAGTTCCATCCTACTTCATCTTCACAGTCTGACTCTACTCTGACATCTCTATCTCCACTCCAATTTCCGACATCTTTTGCAGAAGATCCAGCCATTATACCTGGCACATCAAGGTCCTCCAATATGTGGATATTCCTCTGATTTCCTTTCCGACATTCCTCTGATTTCCTTTCCGACATTCCTCCGATTTCCTTTCTAACGTTCCTCCAATTTCCTTTTCCGAAAACCTCCGACATTTCTCCAACAAATTCCTGAGATCCCTTTTTCCATACTCTTGTTCACAGCCTTCTCCATTTCCTGTTCAAATCCTTATCCACCAACTTCTACATTTTCTGCCTATCACACACACTCATGGCAGGCCATTCAGGACCCTTCCATTTTTCCAATCCATGTTTGTGCAGGATAGCCTGTGGGCTTGACAATGCACAGTACACCTCCAGTTTTCTCCATTTGTCGATTTTCCGACAATTTCTCCGATGCGGCCTTTTTCACACTATGATTACCTCTGGCACAAAATCCTTACCCTTACCACTTTTCCTGCTTTCCACTTGTTTTCCGCCACTTTGCCTCAAGCTATTTCTGTCCCCATGCAATCTCCAAAGCTCATTCACAAGTTTGTCATCCAAGCTAATCACAATTGTGGGAATGTAACGCAAAGGGAATAACAACTCAAGGAGTTTTTTTTTTCTGAAAACATTAAAGCCTCGAGGGCTCGGCCTTAAAGGGGAGATACTGTTAGAACCCATATCCATTCTCCAATTTTCCTCTGATTTTCTGACAATCTCCTTTCCGACAATCTCTGAATCTCCTTTCCAACAATCTCCAAAACTCCTCCTCCGACAATCTCCGACAAATCTCCTTTCTGACAATCTCCTTTTTCAATAAGCCTTTCTCCAACTTTTTCCGAAATCTCCATTTAAACATCCTTAGTCATCCTTCAGAGATCAAGCTCCTGATCTTATATCCATATGTCCTATCTCCGACTTCGTATTTGTTTCCGTATTTGCCCGTCTCGGAATTCCACATCTCGTATCATTACCTGTTATGTCTCCAATTCGGCACCCTCAGTTATTCTTTAAATAGGCTTGTTGTACATCTCTTTCTCTGGTTTGAATATTGATTGTTCATTATCATTGGTCATATTGCCTATCACGTATATTGATGTATATGATGAGTCTCGCATATTGATTGTATTCCGATCATCTTCATTCTGACATCCCAAAATCCTTATCTCCGGTCTAAACTCCAATTTTTCCGAAAGGCTAATCCTTACCTTTAATCCTCTTCAAACACTGTTCCACTCTTCTCTGATTTTCTCTGACTTTTTCCGAAAATACTAGTCAAGTCTTGACTAGCCGTCTTGTCATTGATCCTTCCATAGATCTCCGACTATTCTGACATTCTCTGAATTCTGACTTGTCAAGAAATCCGAAATACCAGGGCACGAGAATCCAAGAGGGCACAACCCATAAGTTGAAGCCAAGCCCGTCCGATCCCAATTTTCCGATATTCTGATGTTTTCCACAACTCCAGTGAAAAGCAATATGGTCTTTAACAAATTGGAAGAATCGATGTAACAGATTTTCCTATTGGAAATGCGCCGAAGTTTCCACATCTCCATTGCGAGTTGAGGTTTCATCAAGCATTGATGTTGGATGTTATGGCGGGTCAGGGGATGTTGCAGCGAAGTCGGATTTTCAGAGATTTGGAAAAATGCAGATTGCAGGTTTCCTGAAGACATGTCATAGAATTGAATCTTCTTGTTGAGGAGTGCAGAACTGGGTACTACCCAATACCCTGTCAATCAATGGATTGTAGTGGGTGGGTTAGTGGCGTTCCCAGCACATCGGAACAATTAGAAACAAGTGTTGTCATACGCAATGTAATAGCCACCGGATTTTTCACTCGACTGGAGGACATGATTGGCATGAATCGCCTACTGGGTGTTACGACATAATGTCGTTGGTGATGGAAAGACGGAGACAGGCAGAAAGCAGGAATCCAAAGGAATGGTGTTTAAACGTAATGATCGGTTGAAACTGTTCGGAAGGGTGATTTTCGGAGTTTAGGCGGAATTGTTGTAAGTACGAAGGGTGTTTTCGGAAAGCGTCTGTGATGTTCTCGGTAAGGCACAAATAAGATATGAACACAGATTCGTGCTTGAGAGTCTTTGAGCTGTCAGTTTTGGGGATTCGCAAGGTCCTCTAAAGGGGCCTTGATGTTGGAATCACTTAGCATGACAGTTGTGGCTTGGGATTTTGCTTTCCTGGAAAAGGATGATGACCTTGGGCATTCTTTCACCTTATGACCAGGTTTTCCACAGTATAGGCATAACTTTTGATCAATACGTTGTTGTCTCTCCTGTAGTATTAACTTGCCATCTTGTTCGAGGATGTGGGAAAGTTTCGGTGTTGGCAAAGTCGGGGTTTGGTCAGAAATTGCTGCCATGTATTGTGAGTCATCACAAGGATGGTTGGAAGTTGCATTGTTGATGCCGCCCGGAATCAGGTCAGGTTTGAAGTCTTCATTTGTGAGGCACTTGTTGAAAAAACTGGGGTAGTCGTGAACGTTTGACAGGTTGACGACATTCTCGGTAGATGTGTTGGTGCCATCGAAATCGAGTGTTTGAATTCGGGTGTTGGAAGACATTATAGAAATCAGGAGTGTCAGCTTGTAAATACTGTTAAAGACCCATGCCGGATTTGACGTCAGACTGTTAGGGTTCGCTGGATTTGACGTCGGGGTCGGATTTGGTCAGAACTCTCCTTGACCGAGATCAATGGTCACAATATTTGGAAATGCACGGAATACTGGATGACTCGGAAGTCAGAGATCCAAAGACTGATCTATATGGGCGTTGGCTTCAACTTATGAGTTGCGCCCTCTTGGATTTCTAGTGCCTGGTATTTCAGACTGAAGACCAGAAGTGTTATCGGGGTTCCGATTGGTCAGGTCTGTTCGGAGGTCAGTGCCAATGATGCATCGACACTTATCGGGGATGAGTGGGGGGCTTCGAATATTCAGGGATAGAATATTCAATGCGGAGGGAATAGAGGTAACAATAAATCAATATCAAGTAAGGGTTAACTTCACTGGAAAGTGAGTGTAATCAAGGGGGGCTTGGAATGTTGGATGAGGTAGGGTCGGAATAATTGGAATGATCGGATTGGTCGGAATGATCGGGATGATCACAATGATCAGAATGATCAGAATGCCAAACAAGGTTTGAAGGCCTTATTGCAGGTAGAAGTTTGGAGTGACGAAGTGTAACAAAGGTTGAATGATAGAGGATGGGCGGGATATATCAGGGTGTTATGAGTTATATTGGGATAACGAGTTGAGGTAACGAGATGTGAAGGAATTCAATATGATATGATATGATATGATTTGATACGATTTACAAGCTAAAGAAGCCTGATCAAAAGAAAATGTATTTAAGACATGTGGGATTCCAAAATTGGGAACGGAAGATAAGGGTGCGTGATATGGAGTTCCGAAGTCAGGGCAAATACAGAAATCAAGATGTGCGTGATACAGAGTTCCGAAGTCAGGGTGAATACAGAAATCAAGATAAGACGTATGGGGATAATGTCGAAATAGAATCGTGGCTAAGAATAATAAATGGGGACATGTCGGAGATAAGCAGAGAAGGGCTTATCGGAATACGTGAAATGTTGGAATAACACGAGTCAGATCTGGGATCTAACAGCATACCCTGAGGTATCCTCGCCCATGCACTGGTTGTCCACACTCCTGTGGCAGCAGAGTCCCGGGAGTGTCACCACCACTGCCCATTCTGGTAGACAATCTTTTTTTATAGCATTGAGTCATATGAGTATGATGTGGACAGGTGCAGTATCTCAAGTTCAGGGAGACTCTGGAGGGAATGAGTCTATGTGGCTTCCAGGCCTCAATCTGGGTATGTGAACCACGACTACAGCTATAGTGAAACTAAAATATCAGAAATGTCCAGTGACTAAAGTAATATATATATGTGTGGATGTATCAGTGTGTGTGTAAAAAAAAAGATAAGATAGAGGCTTCAATGAACCCATCCACTCTGTCTTGAAAAGGGTGTGTATGTGGTGATTACTAGACTAAAGTTAACAGACTGACAAGACTAATTACTATGCTAAAGAGAAATAGTATAGAATTAATAATGCAACTTCAGTTTTCCACATCTTACATTATTCTAAAAACCCTGTCGTAGAAAAATGGATATTATGGACACCTGTGGGTGTGCAAATTCGATGCCATGTGGAGTAACCAAAGGTTGTTTTGAATATTTGGAAAACCACCATATTCTTGGATATATAACCATACAAAAAATAAATGTAACTAATAACTACCATTGGAATACATTCTGTGACTAAAAGTAACTGTAACAACCACTGCAACCCCTACAATGACCATGGGAATTCGGTGCCAGAAAGGTAAGAAATTTAGGAAAAAGCCTGTAAGTGGGACATGAACAATTCCAAACTCCACTAATGCGGGGAATCGTAAATTTTATATTCTCCCACAGTTTTCCATGGATGAACACTTTGGGAAAACTGTAGATAGTTGGATTTTCCTTAGAAGATGCACCCAGTTCCAATGGTTTCCCTCAGGGTTTTCTGGGTCGGAAAATTTTGGCATGCTTCCAGTGTTACCTCCAGAGCTCATGGCTTGGAGGATATTTCCAAAGTTTCATGCGAGTCTAATCAGACCGCATATACCTAATGATAACGAGCAATTTCCTCATAGTGACATAAATTACATTTACAACTTTGGGAAAGAAGACAAACCTGAATGGTTCATAGATGAGATACTGGCTCATCACTGGACTATAGACTCCAAGTTGGAGTTGCAAGTGCAGTGGACATTGGGAGATGTCACCTGGGAGCCACTCTCTGTATGAAGAGAGTTTGAAGCACTAGATGCTCTAGAGCTGAGGGGAGTTAGGAAGCCATGAGAGCTTCCTAATCATGCCTTATAGGCACGATAGCAGTAATAGGTCACGTGACACAGTGGTTGCACTTTCCTTAAATTTAAGTGACAATTTTATCGCCACTTCAAGGCTTCTTGCCACCCACTTCCACACCCACACCAGTGCGAGTGTACCAGCGACAGTACACATGGAGGTCAAAGTGTCCAACCAACACCTCTCAGCAGAGGCACTACCTAGTGCCTCTGAATTTGCTATGCTCCAAAAGGAGCAGAGCTGGACTGTGCATGGTGTCAAGGACACCATTGCTATCGTACATTGCGACTCCTGCCTGGAGTGCAATGCGTATATGCAGCACCTGCTGCAAGCTGCAAAACTGCAGCTTATCAACCCCTGAATGCGTGACATTGAATGTGCATTAAAAGTGGCTTGGCCACCATTACTTGCTGAAATGGCACGTCCTTTTATTAAGGACACAGTAGCCTCCTACAAGGAGGAGGTACATGAGCTCCAGTCAGAGCTCGATACACTCTGCGCTGCTCTTGATAAGGAGAGACAGCTTAATCGTGAAATGGTGGATAACTTATTCGCCATGAAGTCGACGCAATCAGTGCCGACTATAATTGATCTGACATCACTGCCAGACTTGGTGACGGACTCAGCGAGTCCCTCTCTGCCAACTACTGGTGCTTCACCAGTAGGACCAACTCGATCCAGTTGCAAGACCGCATCCATGAAGCAAGTGGTAGCGGCACCATACCCTGCGCCGCTGAAGGCCTGCATTGCCCTAGCCATAGGTGACCCGCCTGCAATGCAGACGGGAGATTTACCCTGCCCATTGGGAAAAGCACTGCACCCTAATGCGGTGCACACAAGCCATCGACCAACAGAGTTGTTTGACACCTGCCAGCTCAATGACCCTAAGTTCGTTGAGCAGCTTATGCTTGCACGCACGACATTTGCCATGTCACGCAGCATGCTATTATTAAGCATGCTGATCGCGAGCAACGCCTGGCTACTTGAATGCCAGCATTCAAGATTGTTCATGACATGCCTCCCAACCTTAGGGATGTGTTACGCACAATAGAATACTCCCCAGAGGGAGTATCACCCGCTATTCATGGGCTTATGGATAACACCCTCCAATTGGAGGATGTGGACATATGGGTTTGGCTTAAACTCATTAAGCCAAAGAAAGACAGCCTAGTCTTTCTTCAAAAACTCACGGAACTGTTTACAGTCTGTGGCCAGTGGGCCGATCTTGCTGGTACATGCTGGTGGCAAGGTCTCCCGACGCCATTGTCTACTAGCGTTGAGAAGGTGTTTGAATGGAAATGCCTCCACATGGAGACATTGCTCAATGAGCTAGCCCAGTGGCTAGGTACCTATGTGGGGGTAGATCCCGCTAGGGCTCTAATAAATATAGAGCCCTACTTCATGCACAAGCAGAGCAAGGTCTGCTACAACAGGACTGTGCAGAGGGTACTTGATGCCCGCAAAGGCTGTAAATATACTGACCTTCATATACCTACCCCTGCACGTCCCCCAGGTTTTTGGGGATCACCTAGCACGTCCAACGATGATTCGTCACTAGATGGACAAGGTGGAGGGCCTCCCCGCTGACAGGCATGTACAGATGTGCTGTCGACGGGACCCCCCGCTCCATCCGCTCTCCTGCCTGCTTCCGCTCACATTGCGGAGGACAATCCTATGGAACTCGACCCCACCAACTCCCTCTACTACAACAACTCCATCAAAGTAGCCACGCAGTCTTCCTCAACTGCGCCTCTACCCATATATGCTGATCCCCCATCAGCATAAAATTGCCCAAACCTCCCTGAGGTTTGGTCTGTGGGGAGGATGTAATAATGTAGATTCTTACTGTAGCATATATGCTACTATTTAGAGAATATAAGTCACTAGAGTGAATTATGGCTCATATTATGTAAAGCCGCCCACTAGGGGCACCTGTAGATAGTGGATAACTATACAGTTGTCCACAACTAATTAGATAAGCAACTTTAATCTTACTTGTAACCACACGCATCGCAGACACCAATAAACCTATTGACTCAGTCTGTTTGTGTGACAGCATTTAGATTCTTACATGGTGGCGCCATTTCCTTTCAGCAAAGCTGAAAGGTAATGGAACCTGTGAATGCTGGCTATCTGTATCAAAATAAGGGAGGACAAGACAGCATCGTTGAGCCACTCACACCAACCTTTCCTTTCTTCGAAAAGATCCAGCGCCAAGCATAGGCTGGCTACAGCGGTCTCTTACACATGCTCCCATTAAAACATTACATATGGAGACAAAGGTTCACATACGTTTGTCAAATCAATAAAGAATTTTAGGGGGTGACGATCACCATGTCCCACCTTGTGCATCATCTTCCTTTGAAGATTGTTAAGAAGTCGGCCGCATTGCAATACAGCTCACCTGACGACCAATATCCATCAACTCGCCCATTATTGTTCAGTGTTTCCAGACATTGTTATCATGATAGACACACTATTCTCTTTCGACACCAATCCCAACCCACAGCTCTCCTGGTTTCAAGCAACGCCTTGTACTTCTCCTCATACACCACTGCATGGAACACCCTTCCAGCTGGCTGCACATATCAGCCAGTAGGTTCGCTGCAGGAGTATTGAGCAGTATGCCAATGGGACCTCACTCACCTGCGCTTGCAAATGTTTGTGTGTGAGCGTGCTGAGCTTAATTGTGAATGTGCGTACCGTGTTGCACGTACACTTGCACTTGCTGGAGTGTGAGCGATGGGGGTGCGATGGGGTGGTTAGTGGATGTAACTACCCCAAAAGAGATAAAATGACATTGTAAAAGAAAGTGGATGTGACAGCATCTCTGTGACTGCCCAAGTGCACGGAGTCAAATGCCAAATTGAAGTGCGACCAATCAGCCAACCTCAGTGCCATTATAACTTCCTCTGTGGAGGGAGATCAACCATGAATTTAAGTTTGTGGATGAAACTAAACAGTTTCATTATCAGCTACCAAAGTGTCCTGAGGCACTTCGAAACGAATTGATTGACAAAGTCAATTGGTATACCACTACTGGTTGGTGGGTATTGGCATCAGTACGTTCTGCAGCACCAGTGCTATGCATTCCAAAGAAACATGGAAAGCTCAGAATGGCAATAGACCTATGTCTTTGCAATGACAATACAGTGAAGGACATTATGCCTTTCCCAGACCAGGACACTATCCAGCACGACATAGCTCATGCCACATACTGGTCAAAACTTGACATTTCTGATGCGTATGAACAAATATGCATAGTCGAGGAGGATGTCAACAAGACAGCCTTCACAACAATATTTGGCACATTCAAGAGCTGGGTTATACAGGTTGGCAATTGTAACGTGCCATCTACATTTCAACATCTCATGACATTGATTTTCTGTAACCAAATTGGTTGTCAGTCCACATATATTTGGATGACATATTTATATACTCAAGCTCTATCGAAGAGCATGAAAAACACCTTTGAGAGGTGTTTGAGATACTACGTGAGGGACATCTGTTCCTCAGTGGAAATTGATCCAAGATTGATTTGTATCTGCCCCATATGGAGTGCCTTGGTCATATAATAGATGACAAGGGCATCTATGTGGATGCAGATAAAATAGAGAAGGTTTGAGGTTGGAGAAGACCTTGAACATTCAACAATGTCCAACAATTCCTGGGACTTGTTCAATCTCTGGCACCGTATATGCCAGATTTGATGGTGTACATGACTCCATTATCAGGGAGTGCATGAAACAATAGGACATTCCAATGGACACCCTTGATGGATAAGTGCTTTGAATCCATCAAAGCACTAGCATGTAAGGCTCCAATTTTGAAGCCTATAAATCACACTAGCTCAGAACCCATTTAGGTTGTGACAGACGGCTCCAAGTCTGGAGTTGGAGCAGTTTATGGACAAGGTTCAGGCTGGATGACTTGTCGTCCAGCAGGGTTTCTTTTGAAGAAATTCAGTCCCGTGCAACAGTGTTATAAAATGCATGAGCATGAGACGATTGCTATCCTCAAAGCACTCATGAAGTGGGAGGATAAGCTATTGGGTTGCCAGTTCATACTGGTAACAGATAACAAAGGTCTCAAATACTTCAAGATGCAACAGCATCTGTCTGACAGACAGGTGCACTGGTGGGAGTTTCTCTCCTGATTCAATTATACCACAGTACATGTACCAGGGGTGGAGAACAAAGTAGCTGACTGTCTGTTGCGCTACTATGAGAATGATAAGCAGGGTGAAATTCACCCCATGGAGGAATATGTCGATGCAGATGCACAGCTAGATCCAGACAGGGAGTTTCTCCCAACAGATTGATTCATAGAAATATGAATGGCCACAGTGCGATGGTCACAACAATTGCAAGATGCAACAGAGAAGCATGTCAGTGATGTGCAGCAAATGAACAAAGCAGGGGAAGTATCTCCCACACAAGTGGAAGGTGATGAGGAGGATGATGTACTAGTGTTAGAGATGTGCCAGATTTGATGTCGACTGTTAGGGTTTGTCAGATTTGACGTCAGGATCAGATTTTGGTCGGAACTCTCCTTGACCAGGATCGGTAGTCACAATATTTCAAAATGCACTCAATACTGGATGACTCGGCAGTCAGAGATCCAAAGACTGATCTATACGGGCATTGGCTTCAACTTATGAGTTGCGCCCTCTTGGATTTCTAGTGCCCTGGTATTTCAGACTGAAGACGGGAAAGTGTTATTGGGGTTCCGATTGGTTGGGTCTATTCGGAAGGTCAGTGCCAATGATACGTTGAGACTTATTGGAGATGAGCAGGGGCTTCGGGTATTTGGGAATGGAATAGTCAATGCGGATGGAATAGGGGTAACAATAAATCAAGATTGAGTAAGGGTTAGCTTTACTGAAAAGCGAGTGTAATCAAGGAGGGTTTGGAATGTTGGATGAGGTAGGGTCGGAATGATCAGAATAATCGGGATAATTGGGATACCGAACAAGGTTTGAAGGCCTTATTGCAGGTAGAAGTTTGGAGCGGTGAAGTGTAATAAAGGTTGAATGATATAAGATGGACAGGATATATCAGGGTGTTATGAGTTATATTGGAATAATGAGTTGAGGTAACGAGATATGAAGGATGCAAGATATGTGGAAAGGTTATAAGATATACGATATAAGAGATAGAAGGTGATACCAGAGATAGTGATACAATTCACAAGCTAAAGAAGCTTGATCAAGAGAAAACATATTTAAGACATGTGGGATTCTGAAATTGGGAACGGAAGATAAGGGTGCGTGATATGGAGTTCTAAAGTTGGAGTGAATATGGAAATCAAGATAACACATACAGGGATAATATCAAGATAGAATTGTGACTAAGAATAATAAATGGGGACATGTTGGAAATAAGCGGAAAAGGGCTTATCGGAATATGTGAAACGTCGGAATAACACAAGTCGGATCTGGGATTGAACAGTATCTTCCTTTTACGGCCAAGCCCTCGAGGCTGAATACGCTATTGAATACCATGGGAAGTTTTGTGTGTCGGTTATCTGTAAAGGCTGAGATCTTGGATCAGACATATATATAGGAGAAACGCTTTGTGAAAATGCAAATCGCTTTTTGATCCCCTACCACCACCATCCAAGAAAAAAAATGCCATTGCGCTCTAGGTCGTTGTCGCCAACCTGCTCTGTTATTGAAATCAGCTCTGGTGAAGAGCTCGCAGCCAAAGTGAGGGAGTACGAGCAGAGAAGTACAGAACTGGAGGCCAAGATGCGGAAAAGGGCAAAGGTGAAGTGGGAGAAGCAGGAGAGGGAGGCAGCAGAGCAGCGGGAGTGGGAGTGGAAGGAGAAGAAGGAATGGGAGAGGAAGGAGCAGGAAGAACGGGATCAGAGAGCGAAGGAGAAAGAGGAGCGGAAGGAGAAGGAGGAGCAGGAGCAGAAGGAGCAAGAAGAACGGGATCGGAAGGTGAAGGAGAAGGAGGATGCTGATCGGAGGAAGCGGAAGGAGGAGGTGGATTGGCAGAAAGCTGAATGGACGCGAGCAGTGTGGGAGGAGTTGAGGTGGGAGGAAGCCCGACTCAAAAATGTTTCGGTAAGTCAGAATTTGTCTGCTGATTTGATGGATTGACAGAAGGATCGGACTAGCTGGAGAAGGTTGACTGAGAACGGAAGGTTGACTGGAATCCAAAAGGTGGTTCAGAATTCGTCAGAGGCTGCAAACGGCGTCTCGAGGACGTCTGGTCAGAGGCTGACAAATATGACGATAGATGCGTGCTCTGTCAGACACGGGGGTTGGAGTGCATCAACGAGGAGCAGAGAACCGGAAAATTGCGGAAGCAGGGTGCATCCGGTGTCAAAATGATTGGAAGAAGTGCACGAGGCCAGGCAAGGTGCATTTCATGGCGGAGATGGCAGGAAAGTCGTCATTGCCAGTGTCCAGGCAGGTTTGGGCAGAGAATGCAGAGGTCGGACCAGGACCGGCGATGAAAAAATGTCGGGTGGAAGCGGTCGCGGATCGGGAAGGGGTGGCATCGTCAGGGAAGGGTAAAGAAAGGAGTGGGCAATGGAGGACAACGCAGAGGACAAGGTGGAGGATGTGGGGCTCATGGCAGAAATCCATGAGCTCTGCAAGACGATTCATTCCCTCACAAAGTGGCTCCACTACAATGTGGAGGGGATGGCGACTTTCAACGATACATTGAAGAAGTTGCACTGGATAGCAGAGATCGAGTTCAAGTTCCAGAAGAAGCAGTGGGAGACGTACCACGGAGCGTTGGTGCTGCAACCGGAGTTGGGGTCGGAAGCTGGGTCAGAGAATGAGGGGGGCAAACATCAGGCCACAACCAGAACCAGAGAAGGTGGCAGATAAGGGGAAAGGGAAGGTGAGGGAAGTGGATGAGGTCGGAATGGATGTTGATATCGTCCCGGAGGTTCCGGAGGAGGCAGAAATTGCCAAGGAACCAGAGGCGGAAGTTGGCCAGAAACCAGAGGCGGAGATCAGCCAGGAGACAGTGAATCCAGGAGAAGCGGATTCAGAAAAACAAGTGGAAGAGGAATCGGGGAAAATGGTGGGGCTTGACCCGGAGGTCAATGGGCAGGAAGAGGAAACAATGCGGTAAATAGGAGTTGGAAGGGGAAAAGTAATATACAATAAATCAGAAGAGTTTTTGGTGAAGTAATGTAGAGTGTTTTTTAGAGAATGAGGTTTGTTTTAAGATCGGAAAAAGTGAAATGATCAGAAAAAATGGAAAACACGGAAGATGAGAAACAGTGAATCAAGGATGTTTGAAGTTCAGGAGTGTTGGAGAATCAGGGTAAGTTGGAATCGGACGAATGTCGGGATTGACTCAGGATCAGGATTGGACTTGTAAGAATCATGAAGAAGTTTGAGAGGGTCAGAATATCGGGATGTGAATGGTCATAGATGTTGAAGGAGTTCCGGAATTGCAGGATGTAAATAGAAGCTTAGTAGGAGCGAGGAATTGAAGCATGGCGTTGGAAATTGTCGGAAAAGATCGGAGTTGGAGTGGGGGATTGGAATAGATAAGTTGTCAACATAGTGGCTACTCCCCCTTTAAGGTAGACGTCCCATCGTCTACCTCAAGCGTCAGAAGGTAGGTAAAGGAGTTGAGTGTCGGAGGACTGAAGGATTCATCAGGAACGTATTGGCTTTTCTAGGAGATGAACAGTGTCTTCTTGGAAATTTCTCGATAGTGGTCTTGATGTTGTCCGGTTGAAATCATTGTAATCACGGATTACCTGAGAATTCGAAGAATATCAGAAGTTTGGACTTGAAAGGGGACAAGAGGAGTGAATTAGAAATTTTGGGATATTCAGAGAAGTGTTTGCAAGGGGAACAGAGTAAGGAAGACGTGTAGGGAAGAAAAGGGTGTAGGAAAAAATAGGAATTGGGATGTTTTGGTGGAGTTGTGGGTTTGTTTCAGAAACATTGGTAAGATGCTTGATATTTGGCCTGGAATATTGTCAGGCGGTGCATTCATGGATACAAGGGTTTTAACAGCGCCTTTCGAGGGGGATCGTTATTGATTCTGAAGGTGGTTTGTCGGTCATTGTCCCATAATGCAGAATTTGGTATTGATGACTAGGCTTAGAGTCAGAGTAACTGCGTTGTATCTTGAATAGTTGGATTCAGAAGTCTGGAAGTTGGAGGTCGGAAAACTAAATCTTGGAAGTGGGAGGATGTCTTTGAGGAAGATTCGGCATTCAGACTTGGAGATCATCCTGGGGTGTTCTCAAAGAAGTACAGATGTACTGTGCGGAATGTATTGGATGAAATCCTATAGCTAAAGCCTCATTAACATGTTCTCAAGGTGGTTCTGGCATAACTAGATGTAAGGAAAATGATTTCCCAAAGTGAGATTCTCTCCCTCCGATAGATGTGATCTTGTTGGAGTACGTAGCGGGATATTGATGATTGCTGAAGAATCAATGTAACGCATTTTCCTATCGGAAATATGCCAAAGTTGCCACATTGTCATTGTGAGTTGAGGTTTCAATCAAGCATTGACGTTGGATGTTATGGTGGGTCGGAGGATGTTGCAGCGAAGTCAGATTTTCGGAGATTTGGAAAAACGCAGATTGCTGGTTTCCTGAAGACATGTCATAGAATTGAATCTTCTTGTTGAGGAGTGCGGAACTAGGTACTACCCAATACCCTGTCAATCAATTGATTGTAGTGGGTGGGTTAGTGGCGTTCCCAGCACATTGGAACAATTAGAAACAAGTGTCGTTATATGCAATGTAATAGTGACTGGATTTTTTGCTCCATGGGAGGACGTGATTGGCGTGAATCACCTACTGGGTGTTGCGACATAATATGTCATTGGTGACAGAAAGATGGAGACCGGCAGAAAGCGGGAATCCAAAGGGATGGTGTTTAAACATAATGATCGGTCAAAACTGTTCAGAAGGGTGATTTTCGGAGTTTAGGCAGAATTGTTGGAAGTACGAAGAGTGTTTTCAGAAAGCATCTGTGATGTTCTCGGTAAAGCACAAATAAGATGAATGCAGATTCATGCTCGAGAGTCTTTGAGCTGTCAGTTTTGGGGATTCACAAGGTCCTCTAAAGGGACCTTGATGTCAGAATCACTTAGCATGACAGTTGTGGCTCGGGATTTTTCTTTCCTGGCGAAGGATGATGACTTTGGGCATTCTTTCACCTTATGACCAGGTCTTCCACAGTAGAGGCATAACTTTTGATTGATGTGTCATTGTCTCTCCTGTAGTATTAACTTGCTGTCTTGTCCAAGGATGTCGGAAAGTTTCGGTGTCGGCAAAGTCAGGGTTTGGTTGGAAATTGCTGCCGTGTATTGTGAGTCATCACAAGGATGGTTGGAAGTCGCATTGTCAATGCCACTTGGGATTGGGTTGGGTTTGAAGTCTTCGTTTGTGAGGCACTTGGTGAAAAAACTGGGGTACTCGTGAACGTTTGATGGGTTGATGACATTCTCGGTAAATGTGTCGGTGTCATCAAAATCAAGTGTTTGAATTCAGGTGTTGGAAGACATTATAGAAATCAAGAGTGTCAGCTTGTAAATACTGTTAGAGACGTGCTGGATTCAATGTCGACTTTTAGGATTTGCTGGATTCGACGTCAGGGTCGGATTTGGTCAGAACTCTCCTTGACTGAGATTGATAGTTGCAATATTTGGAAATGCGCGGAATACTGGATGACTTGGAAGTCAGAGATCCAAAGACTGATCTATACAGGTGTTGGCTTCAACTTATGGGTTGCGCCCTCTTGGATTTCTAGTGCCCTGGTATTTCGGACTGAAGACCGGAAAGTGTTATTGGGGTTCTGATTGGTCGGGTCTATTAAGAAGGTCAGTGCCAATGATACATTGAGACTTATCGGAGATGAGCAGGGGCTTTGGGTATTTGGGAATGGAATAGTCAATGCGGATAGAATAGGGGTAACAATAAATCAATATTGAGTAAGGGTTAGCTTTACTGAAAAGTGAGTGTAATCAAGGAGGGTTTGGAAGGTCGGATGAGGTAGGGTTGGAATGATCAGAATGATCAGAATAATCGGGATAATTGGGATACTGAACAAGGTTTGAAGGCCTCATTGCAGGTAGAAGTTTGGAGCAGTGAAGTGTAATAAAGGTTGAATGATATAGGATGGACGGGATATATCAGGGTGTTATGAGTTATATTGGAATAATGAGTTGAGGTAACGAGATATGAAGGATGCGAGATATGTGAAAAGGCTATAAGATATATGATATAAGAGATAGAAGGTAATACCAGAGATAGTGATACAATTTACAAGCTAAAGAAGCTTGATCAAGAGAAAATGTATTTAAGACATGCAGGATTCCAAAATCGGGAACAGAAGATAAGGGTGCGTGATATGGAGTTCCAAAGTCAGAGTGAATACGGAAATCAAGATAACACATACAGGGATAATATCAAGATAGAATTGTGACTGAGAATAATAAATGGGACATGTCAGAAATAAGCGGAAAAGGGCTTATTGGAATACGTGAAACGTCGGAATAACACGAGTTGGATCTGGGATCTAACAACTAGCTACAGTGTCTGGTGCAGACTCAGAGAGTCTACACTCACATGTAGAACATGAGTTTGATCTGAAACAGACTGTAGCCACTGGCTATGGGAAAGATCCAATACTTAAAAACATATTGGCAAACCCTGAAGCTCACCTCATATTCGGGGTGAGAAACAGACTGGTTTGGACAAAGAACCAGTTCGACAAAGACATTGTGTGTCTTCCCTGGGAATTTTTTTCCAAGGGGAGGAGAGTGGTTGAAATAATTATTGATCATGCACACAGAGTAGTTCCATTTTGGTCAATTCAAAACTGACAAGTACATCAGACGATCATACTGGTGGTCGGGAATGGCAGCCAACATAGAGTTGTTCTGCAGATCCTGTGCAGCCTGTCAGGCTGCAAAGAAGGATAACAGAAGACCAGCAGGGTTGCTACATACCATGCTGATACCTGATAGACCATGGCAGCCTATTGGAATGGACTTTGTTGGTCCACTGCCAGAATTCAAGGGTCACAACTACTTATTAGTCATGATTGATAGACTCACATCTATGGTGCACTTAGTGCCAACTACTATGAGAGTTACAGCGCGACAAGTCGCGTGGTTATACCTCAAAGAGGTAATACATCTGCATGGAGTACCTGAGTCAATCGTCTTGGATCGTGACTCCATCTGGAAGACGGATGGAGAAACAGAACAAGTGAATCGTTCTGTAGGACAAATACTTCGCATGGTAGTGCGGAGTGATCAGAAGGGTTGGGCCAAGAAATGCCCAATGGTAGAATTCGCACTGAACAGCTCTATCAGTGCAACCACAGGATGTGCACCGTTCGAGTTGAATGGTGGATACTTGCCCCATATCAGGCAAGTACTATCAGTGGACACTATCTTTAAAGGAGTGAGACAGTTTGTACAACAAGTGTTGTGGAACCTGATTGATGCTCACGATGCTATCATTTCAAGTTGAGTACAGCAGATGGATGCTGCAAACACCAGATGCCATCAGGGAATGACATATGAGGTTGGACAGCTAGTTTATCTCTCTACAAAGAACCTGTCCTTACCTGTAAGAATCTTACTATTCGCTCAAAACAGACTGAGTCAATAATGTATTGGTGTCTGCAATGTAGTGTGGTTACAAGTAAAAGTATTCTACTTATGTATTCACTTGTGGACAACTGTATAGTTGTCCACTATCCACAAGCACCATTGGCTTATATAATACAACCCATAAGTCACTCTGGTGACTTCTCTACCTTAGATAGTAGCATATATCCTACTATATTTGTATATAAGAATATACATTCTTACATCCTCCCCACAGACCAAACCTCAGGAGGTTTGGGTAACTTTTTATGCTGATGGAGGATCAGCATAGGTTGGTGCAGGCACAGTTGAAGATGACTGCATGGCTACTTCGATGGTGTTGTTGTAGTAGATGGAGTCAGCTGGGTCGACTTCCATTGTGTTGTCATCCGCTGTGTTAGCAGAGGCAGGCGGGGGAGCAGATGGAGTGGGGGGTTCCGTCGACAGCACATCCGTACGTGCCTGCAAGCGGGGAGGCCCTCCACCTCATCCATCAAGCAACAACTTGTCATCAGACATAGTAGGTGCTCCCCAGAAGCCTGGGGGACAAGCAGGCATAGGTAGATGAAGGCCGGTGTATTTCCAGCCTTCACAGGTGTCGAGTACTTGTTGCACAGTCTCATTGTAGCAGACTTTGCTCTGCTTGCGCACGAAGTAAAGCTCTATGTTGATTAGAGCCCTAGCGAGGTCTACTCCCGCATAGGTACCTAGCCACTGGGCTAGTTTATCGAGTGACGTGCTCTCATGAGGGTGTTTCCACTCAAACACTTTCTCAATGCTAGTGGACAGTAGCATTGGTAGGTCTTGCCACCAGAATGAACTGGCAAGATCGGCCCACTGGCCACGGACTGTAAACAGTTTCGTGAGTTTTTGAAGAAAGACCAAGCTGTCTTTCTTTGGCTCAATGAGCTTAAGCCAGACCCATACATCAACATCCTCTAATTGGAGGGTGTTATTGCCATTCCTGCAGATAGTGGGTGATACTCCCTCTGGGGAGTATTCTATAGTGCGCAACGCATCCCAAAGATTGGGAGGTGTGTCGTGTGTGATCTTGAACACTGGCATTCAAGTAGCCAGGCGCTGCTTGCGGTCAGCCCGCTTGATGGTGTGCTGTGAAACATGGCAAATGTCATGCGTGTGAGCGTGAGTTGCTCAACAAACATAGGGTTGTTGAGCAGGCAAGTGTCAAACCACTCTGCAGGTCAACAGCTGGTTTGTACCGTATTAGGGTGCAGTGCTTTGCCCAATGGGCGGGGTAGATATCCTGTCTGTATAGCAGGCGGGTCGCCTATGGCTGGAGTGATGCAGGCATTCAAAGACACAGGGTATGGCACTGCCATCACTCACTTTTGGGATGTGGTCTTGCGACCAGATTGTATTGGTCCTACTGGTGAAGCACTGGTAGTAGGTGTAGATGACTCACTGAGTCCATCCTCGAATCTGGCAGTGAGATCAGATTGATGATTGTCGGTGCTGATTAGTGTTGCTGTGACTTCAGTCCAAAACCGCTCAAGGACCAAAGTTGAACCGCTTGGTGACTCCCAAAGTCATGGTTCGGTCATGGTTCATGACAGTCATGGTTACAACTAGTGGATTTCATACCAAAATCAATAGTCGGAACCGCAACCTATAGTTGCGGTCAACTGTACTCACAGCCAACCTGCTGGCTGTGAGTTCAGTTGCTTTATGCCAGCCACAGACATGTGGCTGGCATAGAGCCAGCTGCAAAACACGGCAGCTGTTTGGCAGCTGCTAGTGCTCTAGCACCAGTACTCACAGTGTTAGCTGTGAGTGCTGGTACTCTGCGCCAGCCACATTTGCGTGGCTGGCACAGAGTATGGACAGTCAGTGGCAACCCCATTGCCACTGCCTCTCTGCCACTGTTTCAGCGGCAGTGGCTGAACTGGGTTCAGCTGCCACTGGTGAAACTCCCCCACCAGTACTCACAGCCAACACTGCAAGTACTGGTGCGCTATGCCAGCCATGCCAATGGGGCTGACGCAGAGTAGGGGCAGTGGCACACCATTGCCACTGCCTCCCACTGACAAGCATGATACTCGACAGCGCCTACTACGCTACAAAAGACACTCACTGCACATGCGCCTATCATCATCAGCTTTTGCCAGACCATCATCTGCTGTGCTACCTCCAGTCCACCAGACACATCATCTCCACACTTATTCTATTTTTCATCAATTCTATTTTTTATATGCCATCCAGCATTGCCGCTACCACATCCCATGATTCATTTCAGATGACCACCAAGCCAGACATACGTGTTGGGCCACGCATCGAACTTCCTAGTCGATGTTCTCCCCTTGATGTTCATTTGTCCAGTCCTCCTCCACAAGTCGTACATCGTTGGTACTATCCTCTATATGTCGAATCTCCTGAAGGCCCATACTGAATATTCCCCTCATATCCTCCTTATCATGTTCACGATTGCATATGGGTATTCGATCAAACCTTCCATGCTCCCTTCTACATCATCAGTTTTGACCCAAACTTCGAACCAGTGAATGGTTGGTATTATATCGTCCTCAGGAATAACTGGTACATCAAAGAGCACGGACCAGGAACAGAGATTTGCTATGGTTATGTGGCTAAGGACTTCATCAAGCAGGACTCGTCTTCGTTCCCTCTCTGGAGGAAATTCGTATCCAAGTGTCGTGATTGGTTCAAATGTTTCTGAGTTGTCATCAAGTCACATGACTCACTTACTCATCTTCGGAGATATTTGACAAGCAACTGGAATCCTATTGGACAGCTATGACTCATTTTTCATCACCTGACTCACTCGCTTCTTGGCTGTACTTCTATTTCCAATTGTTCCACATGGTCTATTGTCTGTGACTCACTTCTATTCTATTTCTGGCTTCTATTTCAAATTCACTGCCATATTTCTCTTCATTTCTTCGACCACCTGACTCATTTCTCCATTCCATTACAAACCACCTTCCTATTTTGGTTTTCTGCCTCTTGCTGTTAGTCATTTCTCCTGTCTGCTGTCGACAACATCGTTGTATGGCATACTCGCATCGTTTGTTGTTCTGCTCATGTATATAAGGCCTGTTTTGCCTTAGTGTACCCCAATTCACCTCTTTCAGTTCAATTCACTCGTCTAAGTCTACGTCTAAGTCTACGTCTAAGTCTACTACTACGTCTACTACTTCTTCGTCTACATCAAGGCCAGCTTTGTCAATCACGTGACATTTGCTGTTGTATCTCGTCCATGCTTATGTCAGTGTATTACATCATCATTATCATCACTGCTACATCTTCGTCTTCATCTTCGTTCTACCTTTGTTGCTGCTGATAGCAAAGCGCACTGAGCCGAACACCAGTGTTAGTAGCCGTGCAACGACGACACCGCTACCCACTGTCTTTTGGATCCATTTCCGAAAGTAAACCAACACCGCTGCTGCTACTATTGCAGCAGTGGCTGCTAAACTGTGTTTGGCAGCCACCGGTGTGACACCAGCAGCACTCGCACTGCACATACTGCTGGACTGTGACCCCATGGTCAACCAACCACTTTAAGTGGTTGACCAACCCTCCAGGTCAGGTAAAACCATAGTTGTGACTACGGTTTCGACCTGGGGGTTTTTGTGTGACCTATGTAGTCGAAGTCACGGCCGTGGGAACCATGGCTCAGTCAACCAAACCACAGCAACACTAATGCTGATGGGGTCAACTTCATGGCAGATCACTTATCTGCCATTTCACGATTTAGCTGTCTCTCCTTATCGAGAGCAGCATGCAGATTATTGAGCTCTGCATGGAGCTTGCATACCTCCTCTTTGTAAGAGGATACTGTGTCCTTAATAAAAGGATGCGCCATTTTTGCAAGTAAAGATGGCCAGGCCACCTTTAATGCACATTCAATGTTGTGCATTTGGGGATCAATAAGCCACAGTTTGGCGGCTTGCTGCAAGTGCTGCATATAAGTGTTGCACTCTGAGCAGGAGTCACAGTGGATGATGGCTATGGCATCCTTGACACCATGCACCATCCAGCTCTGCTCCTTTTGGAGCACGGAAAACTGTTCAGAGGCACTAGGTAGTGCCTCTGCAGAGGACTGTGGATGGGACGCTTTGGTGTCCATGTAAAATCGCAATTACACTTGCACTGGTGCAGGTGTGGTAGTGGGTGGCAAGAAGCCTTGAAGCAGCAATAAAAATCATCACTTAAGTTGAAGGCGAGCACAACTGCTGCATCACATGACCCATTCATGTGATGGCATTGCATCACGTGAATTGCCAACACCAAGTATGTTCATGTCAAGTCCTTTTATTAAAAGACTCACTCGTTGTCATTATCGTGCCTCTCGCAGCTTCGGGTTCTTAACTCCCCTCAGCTCTAGATAAGCATCTAGCACTTCTAACTCTCTGCATGCAGAGAGTGGCTCCCAAGTGACATCTCCAAATGTCCACCGCACCTGTAATTCCAACTTGGAGTCACTAGTCCAGCGATGAGCAAGTATCTCATCCACGAACCATTCTGGTTCATCTTCTTTCCCAAAGTCATACATATAATTTATGTCACGATGAGGAAATCATTTGTCATTGGGTATATGTGGTCTGATTAGACCCACATGAAACTTTGGAAATATCCTCCGAGCTGTGAGCTCTGGAGGTAACTCAAGTTTCACATTGGAGGTGGAGTTGTCCACTTCAACAATTTGATATGGCCCAATATAATTAGGCACTAGTTTCTTTGCCTGTCCTTTAGGTAAGGACAGGTTCTTTGTAGACAGATATACTAGCTGTCCAACCTTGTACGTCATTCCCTGACGGTGTGTGATGTTCACAGTGTCTGTCTGCTGCACTCAACTCACGATGATTGCATTGTGAGTGTCAATTAGGTTCCATAACGCTTGTTGTGCAAACTGCCATACTCCTCTAAAGGTAGTATCCACTGATATTACTTGCCCAATACAGGGCAAGTATCCACCATTCGATTCAAATGGTGTGTATCCTGTGGTCACGCTGACTGAACTGTTCAGTGCGAATTCTACCATTGGGCATTTCTTGGGCCAATCCTTCTGGTCACTCTGCACTACAGTGTGGAGTATTTGTCCTACAGAACAATTTGCTCATTCTGTTGCTCCATCCATCTGCAGGTGGAATGCTGTGGACATGAGCAGTTTTGTGCCTATTAGTCACTGCAATTCCCTCCAAAATATGGAGGTGAATTTGGAGTCGCAATCCGAGACGATCGACTCAGGTACTCCATGCAGGTGTATTACCTCTTGGAGGTATAACCACGTGACTTGTCGCACAGTAACTCTCGTCGTAGTTGGTACTAGATGCACCATAGACGTGAGTCTATCAATCACAACTAATAAGTAGTCGTGACCCTTCAATTCTGGAAATGGCCCAATGACGTCCATTCTGATAGACTGCCATGGTCTATCAGGTATCAGCATGGTATGTAGCAACCCTGCTGGTCTTCTATTATCCTTCTTTGCAGCCTGACAGGCTGCACAGGATCCACAGAACGACTCTATGTCGGCTGCCATTCCTGACCACCAGTACAATCACCTGATGTACTTGTCAGTTTTGAATTGTCCAAAATGGCCAACTACTCTATGTGCATGATCGATGATTATCTCGACCATTCTCCTCCCCTTGGAAAAAACTTCCCAGGGAAGACATACAACATTTTTATTGAACTGGTTCTTTGTCCAAACCAGTCTGTTCCTCCCCCCAAATCTGGGGTGAGCCTCAGGATTTGCCAATACTTTCTTGAGTATTGGATCAGTACCATAGCCATTGGCTACAGCCTTTTTTAGGTCAAACTCACGTTCTACGCGTGAGCATAGACTCTCTGAGTCTGCACCTGATACTGTAGCTAGTACATCGTCCTCCTCATTACCTTCCACCTGTGTGGGAGGTACTTCCCTGGCTTTCTTCATCTGCTGCGCGTCTGTGACCTGCTGCTCTGTCGCCTCTTGTAGTCACTGCGACCATCATGCTGCGGCCATTCGTATTTCTATGAATCAATCCGTTGGGAGAAATTCTCCTTCTGGGTCTAGCTGCACATCTGCATCAACGTATTCTTCTGCTGGGTGATGTTCACCCTGCTTATCATTCTTGTAGTAGTGCAACAGACAGTCAGCTACCTTGTTCTCCACCCCTGGTACATGTACCATGGTATAATTGAATCTGGAGAGAAACTCCCACCAGCGCACCTGTCTATCAGACAGATGCTATTGTGTCTCGAAGTATTCGAGGCCTTTGTTATCCATCCCCAGTGTGAACTGGCGACCTAGAAGCTTATCCTCCCACTTCATAAGTGCTTCGAGGATAGCAATTGTCTCGTGCTCATGCGTTTTGTAACGCTGTTGCGGGGGACTGAATTTCTTTGAGAGAAATCCTGCTGGACAACAAGTCATCCCATCCAGACCTTGTCCATAGACTGCTCTGACTCCAGACTTAGAGCCTTCTGTCACAACCCAAATGGGTTCTGAACTAGCATGATTTATAGGCTTCAAAATTGGAGCCTTACACGCTAGTGCTTTGATGGATTCAAAACACTTATCCATCAAGGGCGTCCATTGAAATGTCCTATTATTGTGTGCACTTCCTGATAAGGGAGTTGTATATGCTGTCAAATCTGGCAAATATGGTGCCAGATACTGAACACACTGGGGGCATGAGCATATGTTTAGTGTAAAAAATGTGATAAAAATGCTTTTTCCTTACAGATTATTCATTCACTGTTCTGGTTGAAAAATCTCCCAAAGATGCTGCTTTTTTATCAAGTTTTAGGACCTGAAAATCTGGTACATACTTCACATTTCTCCGAAAAGGCAATGAAAAAGTCAATGGATAAGAGTTTATTCCTTGGATAATCATTCTTCCATATGGGGTAAATGTTCTGCCTATGGGTGAATTATTATTGAAGGGATAAACTCTTATCCATTGACTTTTTCATTACCTTTTCAGTTCAGAAAACTTGTTATATATTGCCTATGGGTGAATGATTATCCAAGGGATAAACTCTTATCCATTGAATTTTTCATTGCCTTTTTGGTTCAGAAAACTTGTTATATATTGCCTATGGGTGAATGATTATCCATTGGATAAACATTTATCCATCAGGTTTTTCCTTGCAAAAACTAAAGAAAAATGTTGGATTATTCATTGGCTAATAGTTTTGAAAAATCTCATGAAAATCTCATATATTTTACTAATTTTCTCACCTTTTTTCTACTATGGAATCTTGGATAAATTTTGGTTCTTTTCTGTTAATGTCAATGAAAACCAAGATTGTCCTTGCATTTTTGTGGCATGAAATCAATGAGTAAATTCATTATTTCTCACATTTTACATCCATTTCCCATGCCTAGAAATGTGAAGTATGTACCAGATTTTCAGGTCCTAAAACTTGATAAAAAAGCAGCATTTTTGGGAGATTTTTCAACCAGAACAGTGAATGAATAATCTGTAAGGAAAAAGCATTTTTATCACATTTTTTACATTAAAAATATGCTCATACCCCCAGTGACAAGTCCTAGAAATTGTTGGACGTTGTTAAATGTTCAAGGTCTTCTCCAACCTCGAACCTTCTCCATTTTATCTGCATCAGCATGTATGCCCTTGTCATCTATTATGTGACCAAGACATTCCATGCAAGGCAAATACAAATTGATCTTGGATTGATTTCCACTGAGGAACAAATGTGCCTCACGTAATATTTCAAACACCTTTCTAAGGTGTTTTTCGTGCTCTTCAATAGAGCCCGAATAGATGAATTCCTGGTAGTCCAGCTGCACTTCCCAGGCATTTGCATGGTTCGGAATTACTTCTTTTCCCATATGGATGCATCCCTCGCCTTGAAAATCGAGGGATATCCCTAACTTATGTAGGAATGGTGTTCCTAGTATTGTGTTGTTGTAATCTACATTTGCTATATCGAAGTATTTCTCGATATTATGCTCACCAAAGTGGATATTGGTGTGTGTTCTGTAGTTGATGGTCAACTTACTGCTGACACATGCTAGCTGTAGACCAATGGGATGTTCAAGTTCGAATGTCTTGATGCCTATGGCATGTATGAAGTCCAGAGAGAGCATGACTCCCTCACACCCACTGTCTAATAGACAGTGGGCCCTGACTCCACCAATCTCCCAATACCTGGAGATTGTCTGGTTGTCTATACGCACCCGTTTGGGGTGTGTCTTATCACATGGTCTGAACTGATGATCATAGATAGGCTCAATGGTCCTATCTATGACTCCTGCATGGGTACAGAAGTTGTTGTTTTGACTTAAACCACCACTAATTGTGGTAGTTGGTTTCTGCACCTCATATATGCGCCGCCTTTCTTCATACAATCCTCCTAGCGAGCATACTCTGTCTGCTCGATACAAGCTTTGCATTCTTGTATTGTCATCATCATCCCATTGATAGGGCATGAATTCCGACTGGTAATCAGCGACTAGTTCACCAATTTCGCTCTCATGGTCGTCCTGAACATCCATTCATGCATCTAATTTGCCACTTTGCCACTCCTCCTCCCCTTCCTGAGCACTACCTGAGTGCTCAACCACTTCCTCTAACCGTGCACCTGCTATGCATGGTTTGTTCTTCCATTGTGGGCAATTGGGATTGATATGCCCAACTTGTCCACACTCATAGCACGTTAGTTCTGTGCTACCTCCTTGACCTCCTGAACCTCCAGGAGGTTTTTGTGGAGGGTGAGACGTGGCAGGAGCTCCTGCTCCAGCTCTTTGTGTAGCTTGTACCCCTATTTGGGGTACACTCAGTCTCGTCTCTGCTTGAGATCGAGCATTAGGTGGATGATATGTCATCTGCTTCGCTGTAGGACAGCTCCCTGTATTGGGAACTTGGGACAAGCTTGCAACAGCCTGAATTCGACTATTCGTCGAACTAGGCTTTGCTTGTGGCACATTAGCGCTGCTAGACTCTGTCTTGCGTGATCCAATATCATATCAGGATGCATCCTCTATAGCCTTTGTGGCCTCGGACAATTCAGTTATTGAACTGAATTCTGTTGTGTAGCACAGTTTTAGGACTTCATGATGCAGTGCTTCTCGAAGCACTGCTACAAACCGCTTGCAGATTGTATATTCATCAGATGGATGTATAATCTGCACTGTGTACTTCGTAATGTCGTTCCGTAACTCCTGAACAGTTTTTGTCCCTTGCACAATTGTGTTGAACTTGTTCGACGCATGTCTATGTGTCAGTGCATGTAGGAATCGCTGTTGTAACCCAGCAATTGCACTCTCTAGAGTCCACTCGACAATGACTTGATCATGATGCTCGATATTTCAAGCATACCACTCCAATGCCTCTCCCTTAAGGCGAGTGCCCAAATAGTTCAGCTGGAGTTCCGTGCTAGACAGCTCCAGTAAGCTATTCATGCCTAGCCATCTCAGGATTCCTGAGACAAAGTTCTCGAAAAAAAGAATAATTTAAATAAGCGAAAAATGGAGTCTTCAAGATCAGCTTTCCCAGCATATTCTGCTGGGTGAGGTAGTTTTACTCTGGCTTTAGCAAGCATGGATTTGTCTGGCTTGCTGTCCTTGTGTTTCTCAAGGGCAGCTTGCACCATCTTTATGACTCCATCTACATATGTAGATGGATTTCCTCCTACCTCCTGAACCCTTCGTTCAGGATCCATAATTGCTAGTGATACCACATGCGGTATCGCTTGTATCTGCCTGTGCATGAGAGGTGCATGCTTACTCACATCCTGCTGCACTGGTGGATCGGCAATGTCTTCATCAATCTGATACAACAGTCAATGTTTGTCAGCCATTAAGAACGCATCCCTCAGTCTATAACTGCCACTAAGGGTGGATCAAGCCACTCTCACTGACTCGATCAGTTTGTCAAAGGCGTCGCCTTTGATCTGGGCAATATATGCCTCCTCGACTAGCTTATCCGCGTGTTTAGCACAGAGTTCTAGCGCACAGTGCTTCTGTCGTGCTGCTTTATGTTCAATCCTATCCCAGTGATCAAACTCACGTTCAAGACTAATGTGAGTGCTAGTTGTGGTACTGACACTATCAGCATCAGACTCCATCATCTCCCAGAGTGACTGTTGAGTCACTGCTTTGAGCACTTCTTGCTCATTGTACGTCCTTTTAGATCTGCAAATTCCTTCGTGGATATTTTCTCTATCATGAGCCTCTAGCTCACGATCCGTCTCTTCCTCAGTACACTGGCATGTACTGATGCTATCCTGCTCTAGGGTAGCACTCGCTTCACGGGGACCATTCCTTCTGCTTGGTCCAGACGGAGGTGGCATTCTCTGTCTATCTCATATCTCATTTCTTGCGAGCTTTTTCAGCCTCACAGTCGACTTCACGATCCTTATTGGGATTGTTTCCACATTTAGGGGCCTTTCCACATAAAGGTCCCTGTACTTCCTCCTCCAGGGACTCTATTAACAGTTCCATACCATCTCCCAGGGTTTGGAGTTGGTCCGCAGCATTATCTGCTGCACGAGCTGCCTCAGCCCCTTGTTGGCTCACTTCACGCGTAGTACCTACATGTTTATGGCTCTCTTTGTGGGCCATAATCATCCAGGCAATATGTCCGGATGTACACTCATATTGCCGGGTTTTGTCTTCCTGGTGTATTGACCCATGCTCTTCCGTCCCTGTTCAGGACGGCCAACTTCGAATGTTCCTGAACGTACGTCAGCTGGGACATTTGCCCTCCTGGTGACTTGTCAGTATTGCTCGTCAGTACTTCTCTCGACTCATCGAGAGGTGATTGTAACTTCGACCTGGTCAAAGTTTTTCTTGTTTTCTTAACGGGTGATATTTCATCTGTTTCTGATTCATCCAGCGCAGATCTCATTAGATCTGCTGATACTCGCTTTCAACTCATGGAGTCAGAAGCTATGGGTGTCATAGTTCTACAAGGACTAGCTATCCTCGTTGGCATTCCCGTTCGCCTGTCCACACTGTGGGCAGTCTCAGCTCTCCTGTCTGGGCCTCTGGCTGTGGCTCCAGATGTATCTTGATCCTCTCTGGATCTAGATGTTCGGCTTCGATTTCTTATCGAAGTCATAGATCTATGATCTATCAGCCACACTGTGGTGTTCTTCTATTGATTTTAGAAAATCAACAGTAAATGTCTGTTTACTGTTGTTTTCCAGGACTTCTGGCGAGTGTTAAACTCATTGGCTTGGGTAAAAAGATCAGTTTGATCTTTTTTATCGATTTATCGCAGTACTGCCAATGAATTGGCAGTCAAAAAAAGTGTAAGAAACTTAATTTGCATCACACAAACAGACTGAGCTAATATGTTTATTGGAGTCTGTGATTGGTGTGGTTACAAGTAAAGTTAAAAGTGATTATCTAAGCTAGTTGTGGACAACTGTATAGTTGTCCACTATCTACAGGCGCCCCTAGTGGGTGGCATTACATAATCTAACCCATAAGTCACTCTGGTGACTTATCTACTCTAAATAGTAGCATATATCCTACAGTAAGAATCTACATTCTTACACATGCCGACTATAATTGATCTGACCTCCCTGCCAGACTCGGTGATGGACTCAATGAGTCCATCCACTCCAACTACCAGAGCATCACTGGTAGGCCCGACGTGATCCAGTTGTAAGACTGCATCGAAGCAGTGGGCTCTAGCGGCACTGTACCCAGCACCACTAAATTCCCACATTGCTCCCACCATAGGCAATCCACCTGCAACTAGGGCATCTCACAAGTACATACCTGTACCCACGTGTATTGTATCTGCAGGTATTTTGGTCACCAAAAGCCACATCTGTACTCTCCATTTTTCACAGGTATCACAGATATCTGCATGTATTTGCTGATTTTTCACAGGTATACCTGTACTCTACCTGTACTTGTGAGTATTTACATGTAAATGTTTGACCAAATCTCATATATGTACTCTTCATTTTTTCAAGAGTACAGGTATATCTGCAGGTATGGTGGCACCTGTGAGCTGCCCTACCTGCAATGCAGATGGGATTCTTGCCCCACCCACTGGGCAAGGCACCGCACCCCTCTGCGGTGCAACCAAGTCATTGACCCACCGAGTGGTTTGACACGTACTCTCTCAACGAACCTAGGTTCATTGAACAGCTCACGATTGTGCACATGACATTCACCTTGTCATGCAATGCAGCGCAGCATGCGATAATCAAGCGTGCTGACCGTGAGCAACAGCTCGCTACTCGAATGCCAGTGTTCGAGATTGCTCATGATAAACCTCCCAATCTTAGGGATGTGTTATGAATCATTGAGTACTCCCCAGAAGGAGTATCACCTGCTATTTGTGGGCATGGTGATAACACCCTCCATCTGGAGGATGTTGATGTTTGGGTGTGGCTTAAACTTATTAAGCCCAAGAAAGACAGTCTCGTCTTTCTTCAAAAACTTACAGACTTGTTCACTGTCTGTGGCAAATGGGCCAAGCTTGCCAGCACCTACTGGTGACAAGGCTTACTGATGCTACTTTCCACCAGCATTGAAATGGTGTTCGAGTGGAAACATCCTCCTGAGGACACGTCCCTCTAAGAACTAGCCCACTGGCTAGATATACACGTGGGTGTAGACCCTGCTAGGGCTCTCGTGAATATAGAGCCCTACTTTGTGCATAAGCAGAGCAAAATCTGCTACAACAAAGTTGCGCAGAGGGTACTCAATGCCCGTGAAGGCCGGACATTTACCAGCCTTCATATACCCATGCCTGCACACCCCCCAGGTTTCTGGGAAGCACCCACCATGTCTGATGACAACTCGTTGCCCAACAGACAAGGCAGAGGACCTCCCCACTTGAAGGCACATACAGACATGCTGTAGACAGAATCTTCCACACCAACCACTCCCCCACCTGCACCCGCTATCGCAGCAGATGAAAACCCTATGGAAGTCGACCCATCTGACTCCATTTACTATGGCAATACCATTGAAGTAGCCACACAGTCATCATCAACAACTGCACCTGCACCCATATATGCCAATCCTCCATCAGCATAAATTTGCCCAAACCTCTTGAGGTCTGGTCTGTGGGGAGGATGTAAGAAAGTACATATTATAGTAGCATATATGCTACTATCTAGAGTATACAAGTCACTATAGTGACTTGTGGTTTGTATTATATAAGCTGCCCACTAGGGGTGCTTGTAGATAGTGGACAACTATACAGTTGTCCACAAGTGATTAGATAGACACCACTTACTGTAAACCACACTACCACAGACACCAATATAACCATTGGCTCAGTCTGATCAGTGTGACACAAGTAAAGTCAAGATTTACACTATGCTCCCTCCCCAAGCCAAGTTCATTCGCACTTCTTTAACAACATCCCAGCACCTTGCAGAAGCAGCCTGGCATAACTCCCAACCTTCAGACACTCTTCCAGACTACCTGTCTGACTACAAAGATGTCTTTGCAAAGGAGTCATTTGACAAGCTTCCAGAACACAAGCCATGGGATCATGCCATCAAACTAGAACCAGGAACCAATCCCTGAGCATCACCTAAGGTGTACCCCCTGTTGCCAGGAGAACAGGTTGAACTGGACAAGTTCCTTGAGGAGAATCTATGTATGGGATGCATATGACCATCAAAGTCACCAATGGCTTCACCAGTATTCTTCATCAAGAAGAACAATGGTGCCCTATGGTTTGTCCAAGACTACTGGGTGTTGAATTCAAGGATGATCAAGAATCGTTACCCCCTTCCCTTAATTTCAGACCTTGTCAATAGCCTATGGAGGCCCACTACTTTACCAAGCTTGATGTCCATTGGGGCTTTAACAATGTCAGGATCAAAGAGGATGATGAGTGGAAAGTGGCATTCAAGACAAATCAGGGACTATTTGAACCTCTAGTGATGTTTTTTGGCCTCACTAACAGCCCTGCCACTTTTCAGACCATGATGAATGACATCTTTCACAACCTCACCACTGTTGTGTGCATTTATCTGGATGACATTCTGATCTTTTCAGAGGACTTAGAGAAGCACCACAAAGTCATACGGAAGGTGGTGCAACATCTCAGAGAACACAAGCTTTATTTGTGTCCTGATAAGTGCGACTTTGACAAGACCAAGATAGAATACCTAGGTCTCATTATTTTGCATGGGAGAGCCAAGATGGATCCTGTCAAAGTTGCTGGTGTTGCTGAATGGCCAATGCCTAACAACAAGAAGGAGGTGCAGTCATTCCTTGGTTTCACAAACTTCTACCATTGTTTCATTGAGAAGTTCTCACACCATGCTTGTCCAATGTTCGACCTGCTTCACAAGGAAACACCTTGGACATGGGGACCATCTCAACAGGCTGCCTTTGACACAATAAAGAGATTGGTAACATCCACACCCATCCTTGCATTCCCAGATAATGACCTCCCATATCATGTTGAGGCAGACAGCTCAGACTTTGCAACCAGGGCGGTTCTCTCAGCAATCCAAAAACGATAACAAATGGCACCCTATAGCCTTCTTTTCCAAGAGTCGCAGTCAGGTAGAGTGCAACTATGAGATTCATGACAAGGAAATGCTCGCCATCATCTGTGCCCTTGAAGAGTGGCAACACTTCCTTGAGGGGGTGAGACACTGTGTTGAGATTTGGACTGACCACAAAAACCTCAAGTACTTTCACACATCTAAAAAGCTCAACCACCATCAAGCTCACTGGTCACTCTACCTATCTCAGTTCAACTACAATCTGTACCATCGCCCAGGCAAAACAATGGGCAAGTCGGACACACTCTCTTGTCAACCTGATCATGGCACAGGCTCAAATGACAATGAGAACTTCTCCAACCAGAACTCTTTGTCATTCGGGCACTAGAAGGGCTGGAGTTTACAGGTGAAGAGCATGACATCTTGAGGGACATTTGTAGTGGCACCAAGGAAGGAGAGCTTGAAGGTCAGTTTCACACACTGCCAAAGAGCTTCGCAAGACTACTGGGAAGTCTGTGAGGTCATCAGAGTGGGATAGAAAGATGGTACTCTTCTGTTCTGTGGAAAGGTATACATCCCCAATCAGCATGACCTATGATGTCAAATTGTCTCCCAACATCATGACACTTGTATTGCTGGCCATGCTGGACATTGGAAGACCTTGGAGCTTGTCTCTCAGAATTATTGGTGGCCTCACATGTCTTGCTATATTGGTAACTACACGAAGACATGTGACCTATGCCTGCGCGTGCCAAGGCTCAGCATCAACTACCTATTGGAGAACTGCATCCTCTAGAGGATCCTGAACAGCACTGGGAGACAGTGTAAGAATCTTAGTGTTTCACACTAAACAGACTGTGCCAATATGTGTATTGGTGTCTGCACGTTGTGTGGTTACAAGTAAGTTCTGCTTGCTTATCTAATTACCTGTGGACAACTGTATAGTTGTCCACAATCTACAGGCACCCCTAGTGGGTGGATTATATAATACAACCCATAAGCCACTCTGGTGACTTATATGCTACTGTAAGAATCTACATTCTTACATCCTCCCCACAGACCAAACCTCAGGAAGGTTTGGGAGATTTTATACTGATGGGGGATCAGCATATATGGGTGCAGGTGCAGTCGATGACAACTGCGCAGCTACTTCGACGGTGTTGTCATAGTAAATGGAGTCAGATGGATCGACTTCCATGGTGGTGTCATCCGCTGTAATAGCAGGTGCAGGCGGGGGAGCAGACAAGGTGGAAGGTTCCGTCGTCGACACGTCCGTACGTGCCTTTGAGCGTGGAGGCCCTCCACCACATCCGTCGAGTGATGAATCATCGTCTAATGTTGACGGTTGTCCCCAAAAGCCTGGGGGGCAAGGGGGCATGGGTATGTGAAGGCCGGTGAATGTTTGGCCTTCGTGAGCATTGAGGACCCTCTGTGTGGTCTTGTTATAGCAGATTTTGCTCTGCTTACGCATGAAGTAGGGCTCAATATTGATGAGAGCCCTACCGGGATCTACACTCACATATGTGCCTAGCCATTGGGCTAGCTCATCGAGAGACGTACTCTCGTGAGGGTGTTTCCATTCAAACGCCTTCTTGATGCTGGTAGACAACAGCGTCGAGAGATCTTGCCACCAGATTGAACCGGCAAGATCGGCCCACTGGCCACGGACTGCAAACAGGTCCATTAACTTTTGTAGAAAGACCAGACTGTCTTTCTTTGGCTTAATTAACTTAAGCCATACCCATACATCAACATCTTCTAGACAGAGGGTGTTGTCTTCATTCCCACAGATAGCGGGTGATACTCCCTCTGGGGAGAACTCTATCATGCGCAACACATCCCTGAGATTGGGAGGCATGTCACGCGCAATCTAGAATGCTGGTGTTTGAGTCGCTAATTGCTGCTCGTGGTCATGCTTGATGATGGCGTGCTGCGCGACAAGGCAAATGTTGCACATGCAAGCGTAAGCTGCTCAACCAATCTTGGCTTGTTGAGCTGGCAGGTGTCAAACCACTCTGTGGGTTGATGACTTGTTTGCACCACCATGGGATGCGGTGCTTTTCCCAAAGGGTGGGGTAAGAATCCCATCTGCATTGCAGGTGGTTCGCCGATGGTGGGAGCAATACGAGCGTGCAGCGACGCCAGGTAGGGTGCCGCCAGCATTCTCTGTTTAGATGCACTCTTGTGACTGGATCAAGTGGGTCCTACCGGTGAAGCACCAGTAGTTGGCATAGACGGACTCACTGAGTTTGTCATCAAATCTGGCAGCAATGTCAGATCAATTATAGTCGGCGCTGATGGCATCGACTTCATGGCAAGTATTTTATCCGCCATTTTGTGATTAATCTGCCTCTCCTTATCGAGGGCAGCATGAAGCATGTCGAGCTCTGAATTGAGCTCACGTATGTCCTCCTTGTATGAAGCTACCCTGTCCTTAATAAAAGGGTGCGCCATTTTGGCGAGTAATGGTGGCCAGGCCACTTTTAATGCATGTTCAATGTCGCACATTCAAGGATCAATAAGCCGCAGTTTTGCAGCTTGCAGCAAGTGCTGCATGTATGCGTTGCACTCCTGGCAGGAGTCGCAATGGACGACTGTGATGGTGTCCTTGATGCCATGCACCGTCCAGCTTTGCTCCTTTTGGAGCATAGTGAATTGCTCAGAGGCACTAGGGAGTGCCTCTGCTGAGTGAGGTATATGGGACGCTTCAGTGTTCATGAGTAGTCTCGCTGATACACTTGCACTGTTGCAAGTGTGGGAGTGGATGGCAAAGAGCCTTTAAGCGGTGATAAAATCATTGCTTAAATCCAAAGCATGCACACCCATAACGTCACGTGATAACTTCATGTGATGATGTCATGTCGCATGAATCGCCAACGTGAACTGTGTTCGTGTCAAGTCCTTTTATTAAGGACTCAACCATCATCATTCTCGTGCCTATGAGGCACAATTAGGAAGCTCTTGCGGCTTCCTAACTCCCCTTAGCTCTAGATAAGCATCTAGTGCTTCTAACTCTCTGCATGCAGAGAGTGGTTCCCAGGTGACATCTCCTAATGTCCACCTTACTTGTAACTCCAGCTTGGAGTTACTAGTCCAGCGATGAGCCAGAATCTCATCTACGAACCATTCTGGTTCATCCTCCTTCCTAAAGTCGTACATATAATTTACGTCACGATGAGGAAATCGTTCGTCGTCATTGGGTATATGTGGTCTGATTAGACTTGCATGAAACTTTGGTAGTATCCTCCTAGCCGTGAGCTCTGGAGGTAACTCAAGTTTCACAGTAGAAATGAAATCGTCCACTTCTATAACTGGATACGGCCCAATATAATTGGGCACTAACTTCTTTGCCCATCCTTTAGGTAAGGGCAGGTTCTTTGTAGACAGATATACTAGCTGTCCAACTTTGTATGTTGTTCCTTGACAGCATCTGATATTAGCAGTATCTGTGTGTTGTACTCAGCTCCCGATGATTGCATTGTGAGCATCAATCAGGTTCCACAATGCTTGTTGTGCAAACTGCTGTACTCCTCTGAATGTAGTCTCCACTGATTGTACCTGCCCGATATGGGGCAAGTATCCACTGTTCAATTCAAACAGTGCGTATCCTGTGGTCGCACTGACTGAGCTGTTCAGTGCAAACTCTACCATTGGGCATTTCTCGGCCCAATCCTTCTGATCACTCTGCACTACTGTGCGGAGTATTTGCCCTACAGAATGATTTGCTCCATCTGTCTGCAGGTGGAATGCTGTGGACATGAGCAGCTTCATGCCCATTATACACTACAATTCCCTCCAGAATATGGTGAATTTGGAGTCGTGATCCGATATGATCGACTCAGGTATTCCATGCAAGCGTACTATCTCTTTGAGGTATAACCACGTGACTTGTCACACAGTCACTCTCTTCGTAGTTGGCACTAAATGCACCATAGATGTGAGTCTGTCAATCACAACTAGTAAATAGTTGTGACCCTTCAATTCTGGCAATGGACCAACAAAGTCCATTCTGATAGACTGCCACAGTCTATCAGGCATTGGCAGGGTATGCAATAACCCTGCTGGTCGTCTATTGTCCTTCTTTGCAGCCTGACAGGCTCCACAGGATCCACAGAATGACTCTATGTCGGCTGCCATTTCTGACCACCAGTACGATCACCTGATGTACTTATCGGTTTTAATTGCCCAAAGTGGCCAACTACTCTATGTGCATGATCAATAATTATCTCGACCATTCTCCTCCCCTTGGAAAACATTTCTTGGGGGAGACACACTACGTCTTTATTGAACTGGTTCTTTGTCCAAACCAGTCTGTTCCTCACCCCAAATCGAGGGTGAGCCTCAGGATTTGCCAATACTTTCTTGAGTATTGGATCTGTTCCATAGCCATTGGCTACAGCTTGTTTTAGGTCAAACTCAGGTTCTACGTGTGAACGTAGACTCTCTGAGTCTGCACCTGACGCTGTAACTAGTACATCATCCTCCTCATTACCTTCCACCTGTGTGGAAGGTTCTTCCCCTGCTTCTTTCATCTGCTGTGTGTCAATGACACGCTGCTCTGTCACATCTTGTAATTATTGCGACCGTTGGGCTGCGGCCATTTGTATTTCTATGAATCTATCTGTTGGGATAAATTCTCCTTCCAGGTCTAGCCATGCATCCACGTGGACGTATTCTTCTGTTGGGTGACTTTCACCCTGCTTGTCATTCTTGTAGTAGCGCGACAGACAGTCGGCTACCTTGTTCTCCACCCCTGGTACATGTACTGTGGTATAGTTGAATCTGGAGAGAAATTCCCACCAGTGCACCTGTCTGTCTGACAGATGCTGTTGTGTCTCGAAGTATTCGAGACCTTTGTTATCTGTCACCAGTGTGAACTGGTGACCCAGCAGCTCATCCTCCCACTTCATAAGTGCTTCAAGGATAGCAATCGTCTCGTGCTCATGCGTTTTGTAACGCTGTTGCGCGGGACTGAATTTATTTGAGAGAAATCCTGCTGGACAACAAGTTGTCCAGTCCGGCCCTTGTCCATAAACTGCTCCGACTCCAGACTTGGAACCGTTGGTCACAACCCAAATGGGTTCTGTACTAGTGTGATTTATACGCTTCAAAATTGGAGCCTTACATGCTAGTGCTTTGATGGATTCAAAACACTTATCCATCAAGGGCGTCCATTGAAACGTCCTATTGTTGCGTGCACTTCCTGATAAGGGAGTTGTATATGCCATCAAATCTGGCATATATGGTGCCAGATACTGCATGAGTCCTAGAAATTGTTGGACATTGTTAAATGTTAGAGATCTTCTCCAACCTCAAACCTTCTCCATTTTATCCGCATCGGCATGTATGCCCTTGTCATCTATTATGTGACCAAGGCATTCCATGCAAGGTGAATACAAATCAATCTTGGATCAATTTCCACTGAGGAACAAATGTGCCTCACGTAAAATATCAAACACCTTTCGAAGGTGTTTTTCGTACTCTTCTATCAAGCTTGAATAAATGAATATCATTCAAGTATACATGGACTGATTGACCAATTTGGTTATGAAAAATCAACATCATAAGACATTGAAATGTAGATGGCGCGTTACAGTTGCCAATCTGCATAACCCTGCTTTTGAATGTACTGAATATGGTCACAAAAGCCGTCTTGTTGACATCCTCCTCGACTACGCGTATTTGTTCATACGCATCAGACATGTCAAGCTTGGATCAATATGCAGCATGAGCTACGTCATGCTGGATCGTATCCTGGTCTGGGAAGGGCATAATGTCCTTCACCGTGTTGTCATTGCGTAGACATAGGTCTATTGCTGTTCTGAGCTTTTCGTTTTTCTTCAGAATGCATAGTGCTGGTGCTGCAGAACGTACAGATGCTGATACCCACCAACCAGCAGTGGTATACCGGTCGACTTTGTCAATCAGTTCATTTCGAAGTGCTTCTGGGCACTTCGGTAACTGATAATGAAACTGTTTGGTTTCATCTACAAACTTAATTTCATGTTCTAAGGGCACACCTCCGAGGAGGTCTGCGTACTCTAGCTCCCATCTTTCTCTTAGTTTGGGAAAGTCATCCACCGTCAATCACAGTTGCTTGGTGCCAGTACATCCTACGGTAATCCCGTCAGTACATTGGTCGAGTAGACCAACGTCAATGTTTCTTTGGTTTTCTTTCCATTTTCCCTTGTCGCACCTCCCATCTGGCGAGCTCATTGATGGCTCTACATGCAACAAAGAGCCATTCGCAAGTCACGGTTTGAGGCTCACCAGTTTGGGCTTAAGACTCGTGATTCAAGTCTTGCATTCAGCTGGGTTTTTATAGTCCAGCTGCTCTTCCCAAGCATTTGCATGGTTTGGAATGACTTCCTTTCCCATACGGATGCATCCCTCGTCTCTAAAGTCGAGGGATATCCCTAATTTACATAGGAATGGTGTTCCTAGTATTGCGTCGTAATAGTCTACATTCACTAAATCGAAGTATTCCTCGATATTATGCTCACCAAAGTGGATGTTGGTGTGCATTCCGTAGTTGATGGTCGACTTACTGCCGACACATGCTAGCTGTAGACCAATTGGACGTTCGAGTTCAAACATCTTAATGCCTACAGCACGTATGAAATCTGGAGAGAGCATAACTCCCTCACACCCGCTGTCTAGTAGACAGTGGGCTCTGACTCCACCAATCTTCCAATACCCAGAGATTGTTTGGTTGTCTATATGCACCCATTTGGGGCACGTCTTATCCCACGGTCTGAACCAATGATCATACACAGGCTCAATGGTCCTGTCTACGACTCCCGCGTGGATGCGGAAGTCATTGTTTCAGCTTAAACCACCACTGATTGTGGTAGTTGGTGTCTGCGCCACATATATGCACTGCCTTTCTTCATACAATCCTCCTAGCGGACGTACTCTATCCGCTCGATACGAGCTTTGCGTTCTCGTATCGTCATCGTCATCCCATTGATAAGGCATGAGCTCCGACCGGTCATCAGCGACTAGTTCGCCGATTTCATTCTCATGGTCATCCTGGACGTCCATTGCTCATCCAGTTCGCCACTTTGTGGCTCCTCCCCCCCTTCTTGAGCACTCCCTGAGTGCTCAACCACTTCTTCCAGCCATGCACCTGCTATGTGTGGTTTATTCTTCCACTGTGGGCAATTCAGCTTGATATGCCCGACCTGTCCACACTCGTAGCACGTCATCTCTGTGCTATGTCCTTGACCCCCTGAACTCCAGAAGGTTTTTGTGAAGGATGAGAAGCAACAGGAGCTCCAGCTCCAGCTCTCTGCATAGCCTGTACCCCTGTTTGGGGTACACTTGGCCTCGTTTCTGCTTGAGGTTGAGCGTTTGGCAGACGATATATCGTCTGCTTTGCAGTAGAATGGCTTCCTGTATTGGGAGCTCGAGACAAGCTCGGCCCAGCCTGATTTCGACTAGTTGTCAAAGTTGGCTTTGCCTGCGGCATGTGAGTGCTACTAGGCTCTGTCTTACACAACCCGATGTCATATCGAGACACATCCTCTACAGCCTTTGCGGCTTCATATAACTCAGTTATTGAACTGAATTCTGTTGTGTAGCCTAATTTTAATACTTCATGATGCAGCGCTTCTCGAAGTGCTGCTACAAACTGTTTGCGGATCGTATACTCATCCAGCAGATGTATCATCTGCGCTGCATACATTGTAATATTGTTCAGTAATTCCTGAATGGTTCTGGTCCCTTGCACAATTGTGTCGAACTTATTTGATGCATGCCTGTGCGTGAGTGCATGAAGGAACGACTGTTGTAACCCAGCAATTGCACTTTCCAGGGTCCAGTCGATTACAACTCAATCATGACGCTCAATATTTCAAGCATACCACTCTAATGTCTCACCCTTGAGGCGAGTGCCTAAATAGTTTAATTGGAGTTCTGTGCTGGAGGGTCCCAATAGACTATTCATGCCTAGCCATCTCAGGATCCCTGAGATAAAGTTCTCAAATTCTTCGAGATCTGCTTTCCTAGTATATTCTGCTGGGTGAGGTAGTTTTACTCCAGCTTTGGCAAGCATGGATTTGTCTCGCTCACTGCCCTTGTGTTTCTCAAGGGCAGCTCGCACCATCTTTGCGACTCCATCTACATACGTAGGTGGATTTCCTCCTACCTCCTGGATCCTCTGTTCAGGACCCATGACTGCTAGTGATACCACACGTGGTATCGCTTGTATCTGCTTGTGCGGCCAGGGGACATGAGTATTCACATCCTGCTGCACTGGTGGATCAACGATGTTTTCGTCAATCTGATACAATGTTCAACATTTGTCAGCCATTAAAAATGCATCGCTCAGTCTATAACTGCTACTGAGGACAGATCGAGCCACTCTTGCTGACTCGATCAGTTTATCGAAGGCCTCGCCTTTGATCCCAGCAGTATATGCCTCTTCGACTAGTTTATCTGCATGTTTAGCATGGATTTCTAGTGCACAGTGCTTCCGTTGCACTGCCTTATGTTCAATCCTATCCCAGTGATCGAACTCACGTTCAAGACTAACGTGAGTGCTAGTTGTGGTACTGACGCTATCGGCATCAGACTTCATCATCTCCTGCAGTGACTGTTGGGTCACTGCTTTGAGCACTTCTTGCTCATCATAAGTTTTTTTTGATCTGCGAATTCCTTTGCGGATATTTTCTCTATCGTGAGCCTCTAACTTGCGATCCATCTCCTCCTCAGTATGCCGGCACATACTGACGCTGTCTTGTTCTATCATGACACTAGGTTCTTGAGGACCACTTCTAGTGCTTGGACCAGACAGAGGTGGCATCCTCTGTCTGTCTTGCTTCCTGCGAGCCTTCTCTGCTTCGCAGTCAACTGCACGATCCCTATTGGGATTGTTGCCATGCTCAGGGGCCTTTCCTTGCAAAGGTCCTTGTATTTCCTCCTCCAGGGACTGTCAGTTCCATACCATCTCCTAGTGTTTGGAGTTGGTTCACAGCATCATCCGCTGCACGAGCTGCCTCAGCCACTTGCTGGCTCACTTCACATGTAGTGTCTACATGTTTATGGCTCTCTTTGAGAGCCATAATCATCCAGGCAATGTGTCCAGTTGTATGTTTGTATCACCAGGTTTCTTCATCCCAGCGTGCCGACCCTTGCTCTATCGTCCCTGTTTGGGATGGTGAACTTTGCAATCTGCAATGTTCTTGGACATGTGGGAGCTGCGACATTCACACCCCAGCAAATTGTCCATGTCGCTAGTCGGTGGCTCTCTCGACTCATTGAGAGACGATCATAACTTCGACCTAGTCAAAGTTCTTTTAGTTCTCTTAACAGACGATATATTGTCCGTTTCTGATTCCTCCGGTGCGGATCTTCTTAGATCTGCCGATACTCGCTTTTGACTCCTAGAGTCGGAAGCTATGGGTGCTGTAGTGATACAAGGGCTAGCTATCCTTGTTGGTGTTCCCGTTCACCTGTCCATGTCGTGGGCATGCTCAATTCTCCTGTCTGGGCCCTTGGCTGTGGCCCCAGATGTATCTGGATCCTCTCCAGATCTAGATGTTTGGCTTCGATTCCTTATCGAAACCATAGATCTACAATCTATCAGCCACACTGTGGCATTCTGTCATGACTTGACACCTAAGGACACTTATCACAGTTGCTATCCCCTCCACGACTTACCGACACTAGCGATATTTGGCATCCAAGATCGGATCACTCAACCTAATAACCGATTGTCGGTATATGTGGCTTCAATAATAGTAGATAGGAACATCAATTACCACAACAGTTACAACTCCATTTAGTATGTAACCCACATAGTGTCTGTCCGACTTCAGTGAATACGTCTAGTATAAAACAGTAGGATAGAACGCATGTATTTCTTTAGTTCTATTATCATAAGTCTTCCCCCTCTCTTTACTTGGTGTCGTCTACACATCTAAGTCAAACGACAAGTCTAAATGACTAATCTGAACTCATCACCTTCTCATCTCTATCTCTCTCTATTCTTAACAATCAACGTCGATAACATTGCGTCGATAACATTGCGTCGATAACATTGCCAAGACTCTGTCTGCTAAGTAAATTCTACTTTCTTCTTTCAAACTCCCTCTCTATTCCAGTTTCGACAAGTAGGCACCATCACGGCACCATTCATTGAACTGTCTTAGTCTGTATACTTTGCATACATCGTCAATAACACTTCCAGCTTTGTTGGAAGGGTTCTCTTAACCACATTTGTTGTTACTAACCTTGTTCTACCAAAGATAATAGGTCAAAGGCGGTTTTTGACAGTATAATAGAACTAACACCTACTAGTCAAAATCCTTCTCCCAGTTTCTCCCTCTCAAGTATGTCGGATAGGACAATCGACTCATCAGGTCACCCCCGATACTCCCCTATTGATTGTATCCAGACTCATTCCCAAGGACCCGCCATCACACCGCTACCTTTACCAAATAGAGGATCAGCACCTTTCCCACAGATTGATCCGACAGCATCCCAAGAGCACCAATATGGCACATATATTACACCCAGCTTTATTCCAGACCTCCCCCCACATATGTCATCATTCCCACATCAATCGGTGTCAGTATTACCTCAGACAATGGAACAAGAGGAAGCCAAACTTTTGACAACTTAGTGAGAATCTTCACCAGACTGAAGCACTGATAAGCGCTCAGCAGAGACATCTTGTTGCGACTCGAGCACAACTAGCGCAAGCTCGTATGCGAGCGCAAAGGGCTGGTATCATTCTAGAACCTCTCAATAGTCAACCAACACAGTTGCCACATCCGTTGGCAACTATGTCATCGCTCTCATCTTCCTCACATCCACCAATCCCAACACCCGCATGTTTGTATTCAGAACTCTATATGCCAACTCGACAAGCAATCACTCGCCCGTATACAGCAGTAGCATCGAATATCTTTCGGCCCAACACCACGTCCCGGATGCATGAATACAGATCCCCTTATCCTCATCCAGGGACCGCATATATGCAACATAAACCACCAATCACTTTCCGACCTCTGTTTGCTCAACCTCATTGACCTCCTGTTGATCCAACAGCGACCCCACTCCCGCGACCACCAACAGTTCACCCAACAATGCCCACAATGGAACACCTGAGTCCCTCTCATGTGTCACCTTCACCATTCAACAGTCCGACATTGAGAGGCAACACACCTGCTTTTGACGGTGGACAATGGCAAGGCTTCCCAAGAATGCCTCCTTCCGCTCCACCGCCTAGTCCAACAGTCTCGACTACGTCACATCGCCAAAATGTGTTGACATCGTCGCAACCTCAATCTCTTCCTCCTGGACCCCCTCTGGGACACCCAGGACAACCACCTCCTCCAGCATTTCCTAGCGGACCACCTCCTGGGCCTCCTGGCAGACCCCCCTCCTTCGGAGGACCACCTGGAGCACCATTTGGCAGACCTCCTGGCAATCCCTTCGGAGGATCACCACCTGGAGCAAATGGTCCCTGGTACCAACTGTATGGCATCCCATACTATGTAATGACACAATCACAACATGAAACGGATTCCAAAATCGGTAAACTGACTCCCTTTGATGGTACTAAACCAGAATCCATCCGAGCATTTATCGCTCAATGCATTATGGCCTTTGATAACAAACCTCGAAAGTTTTCAACCAATCACCAATGCATCGCATATGCGGCCTCCTATCTCTCCGGGATCACTCTCGATTGGTGGCTCCTCCACCTCACTGCATCACCCGAAACAAGCATCCGAAGCAACTGGGATGAATTCATCATCGCTCTCAACCAATTGTTTGGACAACCCGACCTTGCTCAGTCTGCCCAACAATCAATCCGACAGCTCAGAATGAAGGATAATCATCATGTGAATAAATACATGATTAAATTCACTGAACATGCTCCTCATACAGGTTGGAACGACCCTGCCCTTTACTTTACGATGCGTTCTACGAAGGTCTCGCCGAATGCATTAAAGACCATCTTCTGTCGCTACCACGAGCGACAACCCTCGACACCCTCAAACAACAAGCCCTGGAATGCGACAATCGCTACTGGGCTCGCCAAAATGAGAAAACTGCTCATACTACATCAGCTCGCCAAAGTGTAAGCACTTCGACATATACGAAGGAATCGGAGTGCAAGCCATTCAAACAAAGAGGCAACAACTACTCCAGCGACAAACCAAAACTGTCGCAAGGAGTAGCAACAGACCAAAAAGACCTCATCAGTGTACTCGATAACACCGGTCATTTGACCGACACTGAGAAGGAGCGCCATAAAGCCCAAGGCTTGTGTATTTATTGTGGAGAAAAACCTGACCATCACAGTCATGACTGTATCTATGCGAAGAGCCCACAACAAGCTTCAGGACGAGCCACCTTCACCATCTCAGCAGAACCTCAATCTGCAATGATCGGAGAAGTTATCAATGAGGAACCTCAATTCTCAGCAGAAAACTAATTAGCAATCCATCCGACGTGTGCACAATGGGTCGCATGGCACACCTGCACACAATTCCCTCTGTACAATTACAGTCAGGACTTGTATCTCGATCCGACGTTTCATTCATCATTCATCTAACTGTCTCTGATCATTCTGATCCTGTACCTACTCTCATAGACTCTGGGGCAACATCAAATTTTACCGATGTACAATTAGCGACACAACTTCCAACGGCTCGACAATCTCTTTCGCAACCAGTCTCTCTATGTCTATTCGATGGAAAACCTGCCACTAGCGGTTTCATCCATGAATACATTAAAACTACTATCTCCTTTCCCGATTCATCATCTCAATCTCTATCGCTTCTCATTACTCAACTTCATCCATCAGCCCTGATTGTCCTAGGTCTCCCCTGGCTAAAAGCCACGAACCCAACAATCGACTGGGCTTCAATGTCACTTCATTTCCAATCTGGCACGGGCTCGATGCTTCCGACAATGACCACCGCCATGTCTTGTATCACAACCACTCAGGACGTCCAATCGACGCTACCCTCGGTTTTCAATACCATCCCAGAACTCCACACTTCTTCAGGGTCACCCCCTTCGACAGTCCCTGGTTCTTCAGCAATTATATTGCCACCATCGGGTATCCTTTCGAAACCCAATCTCTCTCAATCCGACTCCTCTATCTTCCGGTCACCAATTGATACGAATATGCCCACCACTTTTTCTGACCCATTACCTTTTCCCAACGAATTCATTACCGATATAAAAATACGCGAAGTTCCGAAAATCACCCTTGTTGGTGCTGCAGCATTCAGGAGATTCATAAATGCAGGAGAAACCATATACTCTTTCCATTTTATTCCATCACTACCTACATCCAAGTCTGAAAGTTTACTTGCTAGTTCGCACAAACCTGCTCTGACATCGCTACTTCATGGCGAAGTCTTACCGACAGACAAAGCAGAACTGCTTGCCAAGGTTGTACCCAACAAATACCTCAATTTTGTTGACATCTTTTCCAGACAAGAAGCAAAGGCCATCCCACCTCATAGGTCTTACGACCACAAAATCAAAATTGAAGACAACAAACCGCTACCCCATGGGCCAATATACCCAATGTCAGGAGTAGAATTAGAAGCTCTATGCGAATTTCTAGACGATATGCTTGGAAAAGGCTTCATCCGACCATCAATTTCCCCTGGTGGAGCACCAGTACTATTCACTAAGAAGAAAGATGGGGGACTTCGACTCGTTGTAGACTATCGCGCTCTCAACAAGATCATGGTCAAGAATTGCTATCTGATCGCCCTCATCGGTAACCTTATCGAGCAGCTCAAATTGGCGAAAATCTACACCAAATTTGATCTCCATGCTGGGTATTATAATGTTAGGCTCAAACCTGGCCACAAATGGAAAACAGCCTTCCGCACCCGATATGGAGCCTTCGAGTTTTTAGTACTGCCAATGGGTCTCACAAACTCTCCGGCGACATTTCAGCATTTTATGAATGATATCTTTCAAGATATGACTGATCGCTTTGTTGTAGTCTACCTGGATGACATTCTAGTATTTTCCGACAACATCAACGACCATCGGAAACACGTTCGGCAGGTACTCACTCGTCTTAGAGATAATAACCTTCATATCAAACCCGAGAAGTCCATCTTTCACTCTATTTCCATCGAATTCTTAGGATTTATCATATCGCCAGCTGGCGTATCAATGGACCCTGCAAAAACAAATGCAATTAAAGATTGGCTAACACCCAAAACCCTGAAGGATGTCCAATGTTTTTTGGGTTTCACCAATTTTTACCAACACTTCATTGCTCGTTTCTCCGATATTGTCCTTCCGCTAACACGACTGATGCGTAAGGATACCCCATTTGCATGGAATACATCACAAAATTATGCCTTCAAACACCTCAAACTCGCCTTCACTAAGGCTCCAATTCTCACTCATTTCGACCCCAATAACCCTATTGTCGTCGAAACTGACACATCCGACTATGCCGTTGCCGCGATCATCTCTCAAATCTCTCCTGACGACGGTGATATCCATCCTATTGCTTTCTATTAGCGAAGCATGAACCCAGCTGAATTGAACTATGAGATATATGACAAGGAACTGCTCACCATCTTTGAGGCCTTCAAACAATGGAGAAACTACCTCGAAGGTGCTACCCACGTAGTCCTTGTCCTATCTGACCACAAAAACTTGGAATACTTTGTGACGACAAAGCAACTCACCTGTCGGCAGGCTCGCTGGTCAGAATATCTCTCGGGATTCCACTACATCATTTGCTATTGCACCAGACGTCTTGGAACAAAACCAGATGCACTCACACGTCGTGTCGACGTGTACCCTAAAGGGGGGAGTAGCAACTATACAGAAGCTAATCCTCATAACTTCCAGACCATGTTCAAGGCTGGACAGTTACTTCTGTGAGCCATAGTACTAGACTCAGCCTCCCTTCTTTCCTCCATCAAGCAAGGAATTCATATGGACCCCTTTGCACAGACGCATATACAGAGACTCCAACAGAAATCACCATCTGTCGACAACCTCCCTGACCCATGGTCCTTATCGACAGATGGGGATTTCCTTCTGTATAATGGTCTATACTATGTCCCAGACTACCAGGACCTTCGACTCAACATACTCAGATCCTGCCACGATCATTGATTATCGGGACACCCAGGAATCGGCAAAACTATTAACAACATTCAACAATGATACTATTGGCCAAAAATCATCACCTTCGTTACCGACTATGTTAAATCTTGTACCCCTTGTCGCAACGCAAAGTCCATTCACCACAAACCATTTGGACCCCTCAAGTTCTTACCAATTGGAGAACGACCTTGGGATTCCATCTTGATGGATTTTATCGAAGGACTTCCGCTATCTGACGGATTCGACACCATCCTAGTCATTGTCGACAGACTAACAAAGATGGGTTTATTCATCCCCACGTATTGTGACATTGATTCCGAAGACGTAGCCATTCTTTTCCTTCAACATGTCTTCTCAAAACATGGCACACCATCCAACATTATCTCTGATCATGGCAAACACTTCATCTCCCATTTCTGGTGATCATTATGCCAGCTTCTCGACATCAAGGCCAACTTATCGACAGCCTATCATCCCCAAACAGATGGACAAATTGAACGGCTCAACCAAGTCCTTGAACAGTACATTCAGATTTATGTCAATTACCAGCAAGACGACTGGTCACATATCCTCCCCCTTGCCGAATTCGCATACAACAACACTTCACATTCAGCGACACAGGTCACCCCATTTTTTGCGAATAAAGGCTTCCACCCTAACCTCGAAGTTTCCCTTGATACTGTTCCGTCGGAGACTGCTCACCAAATGGCTGTAGACTTAAAGGAATTACACCAGTACCTCCATGAACAAATTAAGGTAACTTTGGCACAGTATCGAACATCAACCAACAACCAAAACACAGCAATTCCGAAGCTGACAGTTGGTGACGAAGTATGGTTGGATAGCCGAAACATCCGAACCAAGCGACCGTCCAAGAAACTTGATCACCGACGGCTGGGACCTTATCCTATAGTTGAAAAGGTGTCATCACACATGTTTCGACTCGGCTTACCACTAGCATTACAGAAGATTCATCCCGTTTTCCACGTATCGCTATTAGAACCTGTGACCCCAAGTCTAATCTAAAACCGCAATCCGGACCCTCCACCGCCTGTCAAGGTTAAGGATTCCCTCGAATACAAAGTTGGTCGCATTCTGGATTCCCAACGACGATGGAAATGCGTACAATATCTTGTCGAATGGAAAGGCTATGAACACACTAGCGACGCAACAAGTTGGGAATATTCAGACAACCTTCAACATGCACCGAAACCTGTTGAAGCATTTCACAAGGCTTATCCTGATAAGCCCCAACCTGAAAACTCTTCTTTCAATTATACTTTAGCTAAAAACCCTCATTTAATCCAAAACACTACATGATGATAGTCCTAGTGACGGCATCGGAATTCTTTCCGAAGCAACATCAATCACACAAGACATCTGAGAAGTCGTTTTTCACACTCTTTCTTCCAAAAAACTTTCATTCTCTTTAGTTAAAATTCTTTTCACTCAATACTTCTTAAGGCGATTTAAAGAGAAGCTTTTTATTATTCACACACTCCTTGTTATCCTTTCACAAAAACTTTTCTAACTTCTTATTTGTACTCCTCATCCATGCCTGAACCTCCAACATTTCCTTTTGAACCCCCATTACTGCATTGTTAGCAACAATCCACTGTTGCGCTAACCGATCCATCCGATCAGCTCCTTCCACCATCAACTCCTGCAAGCTTTGCAGGGCACTGCCCCTGATAACATCGAGACGAAGTCGCTTACAAGGGCGAATAGGCGATTCCACTGGTGATGAATCTGGCACGAGGTCAAGGGGGCGTTTAGTGTCACGAGAAGGTTGCAAACGTGTCGAAGGAATAGGGAGTAGAGAGGAAGGCCCAGCGATGGTAGGCGTCCCGGATTTGAGGTGTCCCATGCTCTTGGATGAAGTAGCGACAGCCTTGCCCTTCCCTTTGGCGTGTTTGGCTACACAAGAGGCTATTAGCAATGGCAATCACAAACGAATCATTCACTTATGATTTAGGCTACACTGCTTCCCATCGCGACAACATTGTCCACATACACACCCCAGCAACCCGTAACACCGATAACCACGGCGATCACACATCTCGCATTTCTTTTTGTTCTCGACGATGACACCCTATCGGACGTCAACAAGAAAGAAAAAAAAACAGTCAATGAGGAAATCACTTACATTGACATATACGACGCCAGCAATATGATACGCCAGCCGATCACCATGCTCTGCTGGCATACCTATCCGATGCGTATCGGCAATCCCAACACCACCCAGAAGCTTAGCTTTGCATCGTGGAACAATGGTGATATCATCGTGGGCCAATTGATCGATCGCTTCGTCCGTCAAATCCTCTGTCAGCGCCCCATTACCAAAGAGCGGGACTACTCGGACGGACGGAATCGCCTTCAGAGGTGGAGTGTCGATTCATGGATTCGCTAGATCCACAGCAGCTATCGCTAAGGGATTGGGCGAAGCCACTGTGAAACCCCCCTATCGACAACAGTCAGGGACAATCGATAAGAAAAGATGTGATTACTTACCTTCATTACCGATAACCAAGACTTTGCTGCCTTGATATCGCTTCGAATCTTCGTCACTTCAGCTGGAATTTTGAACTTCAGCTGTATGGATAGACGAGCCTCCATTGCATCCGAAGTCAACAAGAAGTGGCCCTACTCACATCTATTCCCTCCATTTCCTTCACCCACATCCTGATTTCTTCGAGGAGATTTTCGCATTGCTCGGGTTCAGTCAATGCCTTGGTCTGGAACTGTCTTAGTAGAGTATTGAAGGAAGGCGCCATTGGAAACCGAATGAAGACTCGTTCAAGGTTGTGCCCACTTTTATGTTAATGACGCGTGCTGTGCACGGACCAGGTCACATTATCGCTGGTACGCCACCCAACACCTATCAGGACGTGCACGGACCACAAGGCTATCCGACAAACTAAAGCAATTTTCTATATGCGTCACTGGGGCTCCAAACTAGAAAGGGGGCTACTGTCATGATTCAACACCTAACGACACTTATCACAGTTGCTATCCCCTCCACGACTTACCGACACTAGCGATATTCGGCATCCAAGATCAGATCACTCAACCTAATAACCGATCGTCGGTATATGCAGCTTCAATAATAGTAGATAGGAACATCAATTACCACGACAGTTACAACTCCATTTAGTATGTAACCCACATGGTGTCTGTCCGACTTCGGTGAATACGTCTAGTATAAAACAGTAGGATAGAACGCATGTGTTTCTTTAGTTCTATTATCATAAGTCTTCCCCCTCTCTTTACTTGGTGTCGTCTACACATCTAAGTCAAACGATGAGTCTAAACGACTAATCTGAACTCATCACCTTCTCATCTCTATCTCTCTCTATTCTTAACAATCAACGTCAATAACATTGCGTCGATAACATTGCCAAGACTCTGTCTGCTAAGTAAATTCTACTTTCTTCTTTCAAACTCCCTCTCTATTCCAGTTTCGACAAGTAGGCACCATCATGGCACCATTCATTGAACTGTCTTAGTCTGTATACTTTGCATACATCGTCAATAACACTTCCGGCTTCGTCAGAAGGGTTCTCTTAACCACATTTGTTGTTACTAACCTTGTTCTACCAAAGATAACAGGTCAAAAGCAGTTTTTGACACATTCTTCTATTGATTTAGAAGAATAAACAATAAATGTCTGTTTACTGTTTCCAAGAATTCCGGCAAGTGTTAAACTCATTGGTTTGGGTAAAAAGATCAGTTTGACTTTTTTTTTATCGCAGTGCTGCCAAAAGTTTTGGCAGTCAAAAATGTGTAAGAAACTTATTGCATCACACGAAACAGACTGTGCCAATATGTATTGGTGTCTGCGACTAGTGTGGTTACAAGTAAAGTTATGCTTGCTTATCTAATTACTTGTGGACAACTGTATAGTTGTCCATTACCTACAGGCACCCCTAGTGGGCGGCTTATATAATACAACCCATAAGCCACTCTGGTGACTTATATACCCTAATTAGTAGCATATATGCTACTGTAAGAATCTACATTCTTACAGATTCCCACCTGCCAGGTATGCTCCCCTCTTTGTAGATTCCTGTAGACTTATATACCTTCAGATTCCCACCTGCCAGGCTCTAGTGTGATATTCCACTAGCCCCAGGGGTTGCCCTTATACTGATCTACTTTGTGATGTTCTTTTCAATTAATGGAGGCTGAAGAGCATATTACAGCTAAACAGCACAACCATTTATAGCACTTGATAGTGCTATAGATAGCTATCAGACACCAACTATATAACACTATAAAGCCACTTGCTGTGCTATAACATCTTATCACATCCTATCAATTGGGAGGCTGGTGCTATGGCAGGCTATAAAATGGGGGACTTGTCTATGGTACTATGGATGAGATTTGGGCTCTATATCACTATCACCTTATTGCATTTTTCCTGATGTTGATTTGGACTAAATACCTCCTACTTTCCTCAACAAATCAAATCAATGACCCAAGTCTCCCAAGCACAAGCAGCTGTAGATGTGGAATCTCAGAAGCCCATTGGTCCACATCCTATTCCTGGATTCAACAGTATGGTAACCTGGTTCTGTAATAATCTCCCAGACAAGGGCAAGATAGAACTTCAAATCATACATAGAGACTATAAACTTGACAACATGATTTTCCACCTGACTGAACCATGTGTAATTGGGATCCTAGATTGGGAATTGTGCACACTTGGCAGTCTGGTTTGCAGCTGCCATGCAGGGCTTCAAACATGCTACAGATGTTCCTATACCTGTGGAGGAGTTGGAAAAAGAATACTGCCTTCTAATGAAGCAGCCCTACCTGATTAGAAATGGTTTTTGCTCATAGCTAGATGTTCAGGGTGAGCCTGGGTGACTGACTCTTTCACATCATCACAAAAGTTTGCTCAGTTTTTCTTTACAGCTATCAATAATTTTGCAAGGTATTGCCACCTGATACACTAGATGACAAGCCAGTTCAGAGAAGGCAAGTTTGAGTGGGAGCACATTTTCTCATATTGCAACTATGGCTCAGAACATCCTGGAAGAGGAGGGGAGATATTCAGTTTATATACCACATGTAGACTACAAATAGAGAGTCAAAGACAGTCCAACTAAGCTAGGCTGACTACTTATGTAACTAAGCTATCAGCGTTATTGGATTATGCATAAGTAGGAACTTGACATGGGAATGTAAGAGGGGTTGGCGACCAGAAGGAACCAGGTGGGCTACAGAGAGGGTCTATGGGCATGCCATGGCATGCCATGTAATAGAGGGAAGTAGAGAAGAGAATTGAAAAGGAATACATAATGCCCCGGTCTAATACAGACAGCACCGGGAATGTCTTTTACTCAAGAGTCTCCTGCATCTGAGGCTTCGAGTGCTGCGTCTAACGTTTGTTCAATGACCGCTTCTTTGGGCGGACTTCCAGCCCTGGTGAACACGCTGGAGGAAGCTGGCGAGGGCAGTGATGCCGTTTGGGGTTCCAAGTATGTCGGCGATGTGGCCGTTGGGCACAGCATCTTCTAGGATATGTCTATGCTCATCATACCTGGGGCATTCTTGTAGGATATGCGCCTGGGTTTGTAGGGTTACCCCGCATGGGTATCCGGTTTCATTTGCTGGTACGCTGGTGGCGTAGTATTCGCCCATAAAAGCATGGCCAGTTCGGGATTGGACGACAAGCCCGTGGAAGAGGAAGGGGTCTATGGGGAGAAGGCGAAACTATGAAAAGAAATTATTGACGCTGTTCGTTTTCAATATCATAAATCGGTAATTGCCGAAACAAGTCTTCAGCATGTTATATTTGCGTACCTGTCCATCGTTGCAGTTTCATGCCTACCGCTTTCGGCCGGTCTGCGCTTTATCTAAAATCTATCGACGAAATGTCAACACAGATGCTACTCCTGTGTATCACGGACCTCTTGCAAAAACGTTCCGCAACCTGAAGATCTTCTCTCTAACATCCTTTGGGCTTGCGTCGTCCATGTATCCACTATTTTTCCTGATCGAATCAACACTCCCAATGAGTGCGCGCGCCGCGCTTGCTCTGACTGCGCTTGGTACAAGTGGCATCTCCACCGCACTGGTCGGCTGGTGTGGAGCGCCATACGTATCGATGCTTCGACAGCTTCCGGAAGGCCAAGGGGTTGAGATGGAAACCGCAACACTGTTTTTGAAAAGCAGATATACGTCTGTGTATGATTCAAAACTATTTCTACGGGATACCGGACGGCCGTTTGCAAAATGGGAGCTTGCGAAGGCAGTGGAGGGGAAAAAAGAAGAGGGGGAGTTTGAGGAAACAGTGGCGGAAACGAGAGGGAGGGATGGACGTGTGGTTGGGCGGTGGATTGTGCGATGGAAAGACGGAAAAGGGGAGTGCAGAGGAGTTGGAAAGGTGGTTCGGTGAGTGGTCTTGGAAATTGGAACGTTCTGCGCACTAAATCATTAGCCTGACTTCCAATTTGTGTCAGATACTTTAATATTCATGAGGAATTGCTGAGCAAGGATGGGTACAATCTGTTTTAGGCAAGAAGTGAAGAAATTCTTTGTTGATTTGTCATAACTATAACTCCGCCCGCGCGAGGCCGAACACGCCCAGACCGCGCTGCAAAAATCAAGCTCGCGAAGTCAGCTTATAATGTTCTCTTCCTCACGTTTAACTCCCCTGTCATTCCTTCAGTCACCGCCCCACACAGCGACCTCCCTCTTTGGCGTACTATTCCATTCATGTTTCCCATTCCACTGCGTTCTTCAAAGTCAGACCGTTCTTTACGCAAGCTCAAGAAAGGACGCAGCAACTTGAGCTGGTCGACTAAGTCAATCAAAGGACACATCCTCAAACCAGAAGTTTGTTCTCATTTACTTTTCACGATCCACACTTAACGTGTTCTTTAGGTCGACTTTGCTGCGTTTCATAGCGGCCTCCCAGGCGAAGATGACCGCAATCATTTGGAGAGTCCAACGCGTCTTTCGACAAACCCGGTACGTATCATAGCACGTGTAAAACATTGACCCATGTTAAATACTGCTTGTAGACTCCATTCCGGCGCCCAAGGTGTATCAGTATTCGCAATGTCAAGCGAGAGACCCTTCTCATCGACTTGACCAATAATGATCTCCTCCCTGCTCTGGATTATGCGTTTGCCATTTTAGATGCAGAGGATGCATCTACACGCTCCCTCCCGCCGCCTTCACCGCTCAAACCTCTGTCCATTGGGGTCCCATCTTGCTCTTCTGACACGTCTTCCACGCCACCATCGCTCTCCTCCTTCGGTACCTCAATCGTGTCAACACCCCCGCGTTACTACATTTCCAGCCCTCTCAAGAACTCCACTGATCAACTTCCACTTCCGAACATGCGCAATTCTCGGAAATGCAATATCGACCCCGTTTTAACCTCTTGTGAAGACTCCTTTGATTCTCACGAACTCTCCCACTCCCTCTTGAGTACCCAATCTAACGAGAATGTAGACTCACCCCTCGCGGAACCCTCTCTGACGCCTTCCGTTCCATTTCCCCCACCCGCTTCACCGCCCGCTGCTCGTGTCCCACTATTACAGCGCAAGCCTCGCCACCTTCACTCTCCTGAGTCAAGTATTGATGGCCACGAATGTTTTACATCTCGTAGCTATCCCGGCTCAAGTAAAGTCAGCCTAGCGCGCTCTGTCTCCTCCCTGGACCATCACCGCGACTTTTTTGGTTCTCAAGGAGCTTGTCCCAGTAGCATAAGCGTAAACACCCTGGACTCCGGCCTTGCAGCGCTACTTGCACGAAACCCTGCTTCACATGCTCCATCGTCCCTGAAACTATTTTCTTCCCAGAAGAAGCCCCGGGTATGTATGAGCCATATACTTAGCCCTGCAATTGCTGATAGTTGACATTAGCCTCATCCGGCCCGCCGTGCATCAACACCACCTCCTTCTCGTAGTCGCACCCGTATGTACATCCCTTCCGCACAGCCTCCGGTCCCGGCACTACCCGATATTTCTCTCCTTGGTCCCGCAGCGCGCAGGGAGGCCGTTTCCGATTCCAATTATTTCCTTTCTCGGTCGCATAAGTAGACGCACGAGCTGGTCAAGCAAAATCAACGCCTGTGGCGCTATTTTCACTATTTTTACTTTGAAAGGTAGAGTATCGGATAACAGAGGTTATGTAAATGGTTTAGAGGCTCACAATGGGTTTAAGGGATTTATTGCTGTTTACTAGTTAGTTCGCTATCGAACTGAACTTGAAGGCAGTTCATTGTTCAGACCGATACATTTCATAAGTGACATGGACATACACGCAAAAACAGCGTAAAGACAAGGAAATGAGAAAGAAAACTGAGTTGGGAGGGTTAAAGAATCCAATAATTGGTAATTGGCAATCGTAAAAATGCCGTGCAACGTTACTTTTGGAGAGGTGATAGTGTAAATCTAAAGAATGCAGGTACGTAGCGTGATGATGTGCGTGAAGCAGTATGATATGAAAGAAGAAATCTGCGATATGAACAGCTTAATCTTTCTTCTCTGACGAAGACGAGGACGAAGACTCCTCCGCTGCAGGCTCCTCCTTGGCATTATTCTCCTGGTTGCGCTTCTCATAAACCTAGATTGGTGATTCACTAAGGTAACAGCATCCCATTAAATAGCCACCGACCTTCTGGAATAGACCAAGGGATGCTTGTTGTGTCTCGCCGATCTTTTCCTTAATCTTGTCTGCATCGACAGATGGGTCTGCACCCTGACCCTTCACGGCAAGTTCACGCAGCTCCTCAATAAGTTTCGTGACTTTCTCTTTTTCGGAGGCGTCAAGTTGATCCTTAAACTCGTTCATGGCTACAAAAGGATTTAGATGTATACGCAAATAAACAGACCAAAATGTCATACCCTTTTCCGTATCAGCGCACACAGAATCAGCCTTGTTGGCCTCCTCGATAACGTTACGACGGGCCTTGTCCGCTTCAGCGTATTGTTCTGATTCGGCGAGCATACGCTCGATATCCTTGTCGCTAAGGCCGGAGCTCGAGGCGATGGTCATAGACTGGTCCTTATTTGTTGCCTTGTCTGTATGCCATCAGTATCATACCGATGGAAAATTTACATACTCTAACCCTTTGCAGAAACGTTCACGATGCCATCTGCGTCAATGTCGAAAGTGATTTCGATTTGGGGGACACCTTTGGGTGCGGGTGGAATGCCGACAAGGTTGAAGTTACCGAGAAGCTTGTTATCGCGCACAAGCTCACGTTCCCCTTGGAAAATCTTGACTTCAATCGCAGTCTGGCCATCAGCAGCAGTGGAAAAGGTCTGAGACTTCTTGGTCGGGATCGTAGTGTTACGGTTGATCAGTTTGGTCATAATACCACCAAGAGTCTCAATACCTATATTAAAGAAAACTCATAAATAGACAATAGCAATAAGCATGAGTACAACACACCGAGAGACAAGGGTGTGACATCCAATAAAAGGATATCTGTGACATTGCCTGCTAGGACACCACCTTGGATGGAGGCACCGATAGCTACAGCTTCATCAGGGTTGACACCCTTGCTGGGCTCGCGGCCAAACACGGTCTTGACTGTGTCGACAACCTTAGGCATGCGAGTCATGCCACCGACCAAAATAACCTCATCAACCTCGCTGTTCTTAATCCCCGCGTCATTCAGCGCACGCCGGCACGGCTCGACCGTGCGTTGTACTAGCGAGGCAACTAGACCCTCAAACTGACTTCGAAGAAGCTTAGTGTTGATGTGTTTGGGACCAGTAGCGTCAGCAGTGATGAAAGGCAAGTTGATCTCTGTCTGGGTGGTGCTGCTCAGTTCGATCTTGGCTTTCTCAGCAGCCTCGCGGATACGCTGCACAGCCATACGATCCGAGCTCAAATCAACACCCGACTCCTTTTTGAACTCACTAAGTATGTGGTTGACAAGGACAATATCGAAATCTTCGCCACCAAGATGTGTGTCACCGTTGGTGGATTTGACCTCGAAGACACCCTTCTGCATCTCGAGAATGGATATATCAAAGGTACCGCCACCAAGATCGTAGACGGCAATAAGAGATGCGTCAGTTCGGTCAACTCCGTAAGCAAGCGCAGCGGCAGTCGGCTCGTTGATAACGCGGAGAACGTCCAGACCAGCAATGGAACCAGCGTCTTTTGTGGCTTGTCGTTGGGCGTCGTTAAAGTAGGCAGGAACCGTAACAACGGCATGGCTATTGACAAGATGAAGATAATGCATAAAAAACTGGAAAACGTACGTACTTGACTTTTTTGTTTAAATATTGTTCTGCTGTTTGGCGCATTTTTGCGAGGACCATGGAAGAAAGCTCCTCAGCAGACTAAAAGAGCAGCACGAGTTAACCTCCAGGAGAATCCGCAGAACAGCGTATACAGACATATAACGTCTTCTTGCCATCTTGTTCAATCTCGACAGCCGGACGGCCGTCAGGGCGTCCAACAATAGCAAACGGCCTACAAAACAGGTAAATGAGAGGAAAGATTTTAAGGGGATATACTAGACATGCACCAGTGTTTCATGTCGTCCTGGACCTCCTTATCCTTGAACAATCGCCCAACGAGACGCTTAAAGGCGAAGACGGTTCCGGCAGAGTTGACAACGCCCTGACGCTTTGCAGGCAGGCCCACAAGACGCTCACCATGTTTAGTGAACGCAACCACTGAGGGTGTGGTGCGAGCACCCTCTGCGTTTTCGATGACGCGGGGTGTCTTGCCTTCCATTACGGATACGCAAGAGTTGGTTGTGCCCAAGTCAATACCGATAACGGGGCCTAGGGGGCTAAAATTGAGGAAGACCAACGCGCATGCCAATGCAACCTACCATTGACTTTTGAGTTCATATTCCGCGCAATGAGGGAGCGAGGCAGTTGCTGGCATGGGATTTAGTACAGCTAAGACGTGAAAAGAGGCAACGGACAGCATAGGCCCCACCACGGGATGAGCGCACGACAGCACGAGCAACGGCAAACATGGTGGAATGGAAAGAGGGACGAAGAGGGATGGGAGGACAAATTTTTCAGCGGAGGCCGAATCCGATCCGTGTGATTACGCAAGCCGAGGCCTTCTCCCACATTCCATGGCTGTTCCTTTTTACGACGCCGCATGCAGTGCCATGCACCGTCGTGGAGAGCTGTTCGCTGCTGTTGGGCATCTGTGGACATCTCGATGCTAGACTTGTGGCCAGGTTACCTGCTGAGGCTGTGTGTTTACATATACGCGTCAGAATAGAGACTGGTTACGAGTCGAGCACGCCTATCATACCCTACTCTTCTGACATGGCTTCTGCACGCCCAGAACGCCCACGCGCCGTAACGTTCACGCGCCGTCCCAGGAGTGTCTGTTCTCACCGGGGATGGAGTTGGAGAAGATTCCCATGCGATACGCCGGGATCCGCATCACGTGACAGGACGTGTGCTACTGAGCCGCAGCGAGCGTGCCTCCCCGTCGGTGGCCACTGCTTGGTCATCCCCTGGCGCTCAATTTACTCGACCACCTTCATTTTCACCATGGCCTCCAAACCGCCCAAGCATCCTCTCTCAATCCGTCTTGCAGAATCGGTTGTTTTTCTCAGAGGCGCAGCCGAAACTGCCCATTCCCGCAGGCGCAACGTCGCGTCTTCAGACACTCCAGCATTCCTTCGAGGCCTTCTCACCCTCCACTTGTCAAAGCCAACTCGCATTTCGAGCATCGAGATTACGCTCGAAGGCAAGGTCTGCTTTCTCTTCTCCATCTTGCGAACTCACGTTCAATCTCCTTGAAAGAGCTCCATTCAATGGCCAGACGGTGCTTATCCCTATGTTCTTTGCCAACTCTCTATTCTTCTCACTTCTCTGCACTATATAGCGAATGCTCGAAGAATTGATATCCCGGAGGACCATGTCTTCCTCTCTGCAAACGCTGTATTCTTCGATGCTAAAACATGTCTTTCGTCCAACCGCTCTACTTCCGTCGGCCCAGGAACTCGTCTCTTCGACGATGAATTTCCCTCTTTTCGCAACGATTCACTTCCTGGCACCCCTCGGTTTACGCATAGCCCGCCTCCGCACTCTTCTTTTGATGCCTCCTCTTTGCATCCTACGTACAACATGACTCATCCTTCGCGGCACCAACGTCGCAATAGTGCAGATGAATTTCGCTGGCAGTCTGACTCGGTATCTCACGGTGTTCCAGCTACTCTCTCCCCGGAGGGTTTCACTCCTCCCAACTCGCCCCCGTACACCCCCACTGCTGCCACATCTGAGCTTCCTGTCATATCCCGTCCTTCGACACCTACTTTCTCTCTTTCGGAGAACTCACACTCACATCGCCGTCCCAGGAGCATGAGAATTGAAGAGAACCCTGGACAGATGCTAGAAGAGTTTCGTAACGTCTTGAGGATGGAAATCGGCACGAGGCGTACGTTTTTTGATCTGAATTCCCATGTCAAACTCATATCTCGCAGGTCCCGAATCATTGAGGACACCGTCAGGTGGCACAATCCCGCCTACTCCAGACTCCGCAATAGACTCCTTCGGATCCAGCCAGAGCTCCTTGGCTGCAACCTTGCCCCGAAGCGAATCTGCTCCTGGCTCTCGTTCTGCATCTCGCGATGTTGAGGAACGCCATGCTCGGCAGTCTTCTATGTCAGCACTGCACCCGGCCTTATACCACGGGCGAACTTCTCCTTCGCCCTCGCCTTCGCCCTCCACGCCCCCAACTCTCTTCCGCTCTTTCCACCAGCTTCCTACCCAGTCCTCACCCGAGCACGAACATGAGCAATTTCCCGGCCGACGAGCTTCTTCACGCTGGAGCCTAACAAACATGACCAGTGTGCTTAAAGATGCCAAAGACAAGCTTCGAAGCACCGCTAAAGATACAGATGTTCACCGAGGTCGAACCCCGGAACGTCGCACCATCGAGGAACACCACGTCGAATTCGCCATGACAAATGAAGATATCGACAATAAACGCCGTGAAAAGGAGCACAAAAGTGCGCTCAGTAAACTGACTGCCGCTGTCCGCCTTGACGAACCAAGCCACGTTGACAACTGGAAAGAGTTTCGCAAGGGTGAGTAATGGATGTTTGTGGCGTATACACCACTGTCTACAGCGTGTTGCGTAGGCACATACACATACCCGATCTCATTTTCAATTCCGTCGAATTCACCACCCACTGTGCATTGTGATTTTGGCGCAGTTATATACCGTCTCAAAGCAGTTGTCCATCGGCCAGGTGCTTTGACGTCCAAGCTCTCCGCAACCCGAGAGGTCACTCTGGTTGCATCTCCCGCTGACGACGACAGCGAAGAAACCCACTCCATCGCTGTGGAGCGGCAGTGGGATACTCAGTTACGATATTTGATTGCTTTGAGTGGAAGAAGTTTCCCTATCGGAAGCCATATCCCATTCAATTTGACAATGGTTCCCATGGAAAAGTGTAAAGTATACAGACTTTCTGTCTTCCTCGAAGGTTAGTGAGTCTGTACCTGTGCGTGGACACAACCTAATTCTCGTACAGAGAAGACGGAGTACTTTATCAAAAATCGGCAAGTGACGCGCGAGCAACCAATCAAACGACATGAACTACTTGCGATCCGACACACTCTCACCGAGAAAAACTCACCACCTATACTTCCAATCCTTCCTGAGCATGTCTCCATTATCACACCATACATTGACTCTACATCTTCCTCTACTATCGACGAGGCCTTGTCCACTCTCATGGGCCCAGGTCCTTGGGTTCTGAATCATGACCTACAGCTTCCCACCGACTGCAACAAACTACACTTTACTTACAAGCACAAAGGATCCAATATCTCCGTCAGCCACATTCTCAAAATCGTGTTCCGTGTCGAACGAGGAGACGATCAGTTTTTGGATCCGAAAACTGGCAAACGCAGATTGTTTGATATCGTGGTCCAGACACCTATCCACATCCTCTCGGTTAGATCTTCTTACACCTAAACTTTCTTTTCCCATGTCTAATGAAATGGCTCTTCCAGTGTCATTGCAAGCCTGAATGGACATTACTCCCACGCTACTCACTTTTCGAATCCGGGCCGAACGAGCACCTTCTCGGTACCTCACGCCCAACCTGTGCATGCTCGGGTGACGTCATTTCCTCGCTCTTGACCCTTCCGCGAGCACAGGTCTCCCCCGCCGGTACTCCCTCCAACTCCCGACCGACAACTGCTGAACCACGACCCAACGGAAGCGGCAGCACTGTTCCCTTTGGTCATGCGGAAGGTCACACGACGCCGGTGCAGCATCTTGTGGATAATAGCCATCAGTTCGCGAGGCTCATGTCGGGACAGGAGAGCGTCCTTGGAGAACCGCCCCCGCGTTATCAAGAGGCACTCCGTGCCTAACCAGTGCTGGGGATTCAAGTCTTGTGTCTTTATTGGGCATGTGTGGATGTATTGAGATTTATTTTTATCGGCTAGAAGGATAGAGCGCACGACAGTGCTACGCATTGTAACTATTCTCATGTAGTATTGGTGAATAAAAGGGCCCTGATTTTAAGCACCTGACTTAGTGGATTTTTGTTTATTTCATCATGTCCTCTGAAAACCAATATGTTGGGCGTACTTGACGATCTGATTTATCACATCCCTCATGGGAGGGTCTGAAGTGCGGCGTTCACGTAAGAGGTTCTACTTTAGACACCTTTAATTGGGAGGGGGAAAGACGCAACTGTGAGGCGAGCAGGCGCCATGGACAAAATACTGAAGATATATAATAATACCACTGATGGTTTAGTCAAGCTCCATTTGGTCGTATCAGAGCTACACAGTAACGACGGAGCATGTACTTCTTCTACCAGGGCTCTTCAGGGCTCTTTCTCGCTATAAGCTGGATGTAGCGCCAGCAGGTACGACTAGATGGACGTCGGTTTGTGAGCTTTATGAAATCTGTTTATCCCCTCCATTCCATGACCTGTAGTCCCACTTTCACCCCCGCTTTCGAAGCGAACTCTGGCAAGACTTTCTCAACTACAAAGCCGTTTTGCTGAAGGACCTTGGTGCTAGCTTCGTTTCCTTCCATAGTCGTCGTACGTACTTGACGTACGTTCATGTTTGTTACTCCCCAATCCAGAAGTGTGCGGACCGCGCTTTTCATGATTCCTTTACCGTGATGACTCGGTTTGAGATAATCTGCACTCGCTGATTGGAACTCTCCAAATCGAAAGATTGCATATACTTACACCCAATCGACCATATTATTGTGGGATCGCCGGGGCTCTTTGCTTTGTTGTCCTGTTGGCATCTCTCTCGCTCTTCCCTGTCAATCACATCCGGAAATGCCCATCTAACTCATATTACATTCGACATTTACGCAGTATACCCTCTGAAATGCTTACCTTCCGATGCCACAATCTCCCAGGTAGACTTCCCTGTCGTCGATTACTTCACGAAGAATACGCACTGGGCACTCCTGCACTAATCGGGCCGCCCGTAAGTCTTCTTGTCCAATATCACAGGCTATCGTGACCGATTCCAACCACTTCAATGCATGCGTGAGCTCGTGAGGGTGTGGCAAACCAGCACCCATCCAGGGATAGACTTCAATGCTGTTCAAAATCGGCAATATGTCTTCCGCATCCTGCAGCCGTGGGTTATCCATGATAATGTGGTTATGCGGTTCAGGCAAGTCTGTGGGCAACACCGGTAGCGGGAAGTTAGTCCTTGACGTTGCTTTCAGGGTGGATTTGGAACACACGCAGGACAAAGGTTTCAAGGCTTTTCTCGGGCTTAGACGTTGATTCTAAGAGAGGTGAGTGCATCCCGGCGAGATGTAGTACTGACTACGTCGAACCATTTGCATGTATTGCTTTTATAGAGGCCTTCTGCAGGTCATAGCCCGCTGACGGCCGATGATACCGTAGCGCTTTGCATTGAAATTGGGCCCGAAATGCGTGTTGTAAATGCAGCGACCATTTTCCCAGATAATCGAGAATTCTATAGAGAAACACTAGGTAGGTATAAGATTTCCTAGTCTTGATTTCACAGGGAACTGGGAAGTCCTTTACTTTAAAATTATTTATGAATAGAATATATACCAGACTAGCGGTATTAGGTGCATAACGTGGCCAGTTATTTCAAGTGGTATCGCAATCTCTCAGGCATCTCAAACATATGCACAAGCAAGATCGTATGAAGAATAGATGCCGGTTCAAATCTTGAGAAAAATAACTAACATAGGCTTATGCTGTGTATGGCTCGGGCTTATCTCAATTAAACTTGGGCTTAATTTCCATACCCTTCCTCCACACCCCCGTTGGATCGTACTTCGCCTTGATCCTGCTAAGACGTGGCAAGTTTGGCCCGAACACGTCCTCGACTTTTTCGTCTCCCTGCGCCACGCTAAGGAAGATACCAAGTTTGCTGTGCGATAGTTCGGCGTTCTTTTGTCTGATATACTTAACAGTCATCGAGACATACTCCGCCACAATTCGGTCGGACGCCGCCGTTGTGGACCTTGTATAATGATGAATCAATTGACAAATATAACTTTAGCACGGCTCACCTTCCTTGAACCGCAACCCAGTAATTTGGAACGCGAACACTCACGGCGGTTGCGGAAGATTCTATGCCTGCGATCGCATCAGGCCTGGTGAGATCCCACAACACAGCTGTACTCCTTGCGCCTTCGTTTTTGTCTGTAAACTCGCACCACTTGTTCCAGACATCAAGAATCATGTCAGTGTAAAAATCAACGAAGAGAGCACCCCTAATCGTCAGTCGGCGGGGGGCTATAGCAAGAGTAGCATCGGCCCCGTGCGACACAGCGAGCATGTCAGGGACACGTATGCATCTGTCCACGATGGGTTTCACAGCACCGTCACGGAAAGGAGAAAGGACAGTCGCCGATCGGGAGTTAGCATCTTCTGCCACCCAGGGCATAATCATAACCGTGGGCTTCATCACAACATTATTACTTATTATAAAAATATGTATGTGTATTAAATAATACCTTAAAATGAGGACCGGGGCGCGTGAATGTCATGTTGAGCTTTTCCATTGGACCGTGAGACAATTTCCATTCCTGGTATGAACTTGTATCAGTTGTAATCCAACAGACTGGAGCACGCCTACACACCTGTACAATCTTCAAGACATTCGCTACCTCTGCGCCTGGGTATACGAGAACCCCCACAGTGAAAGGTCCCGCCGCTGGGAACGCATTCAAAACGAACTCAACAACAACCCCGAACTGGCTTCCTCCGCCTATATGCAACAAAAGAATAAGCAAGAGACTATGTCGGGGTGATATAAAAACGGACCTCGGATCGCCCAAAAAAGGTCTGGCTCTTCTTACGCGCTCGTTTTGACGATGCGTCCGTCAGCTAGAACGACGGTTGCACTGATCATGTTGTCGACTGCCAAACCGTTTCTACCGCTCAGAGGACTATAACCGCCACCGAGGAGAAACCCGCCCACTCCAACAAACCATAGCGGCCCTCCAACAACGTCGACGTGCTCTTTGCTACATTCTTCATAGACGTCACCCCATTGAGCGCCTCCTTGGATAATGACAGATTTTTTATCGTCCGAGACTGTGACTCCTTTCAACTGTTGTAGATCAATTACAATTCCACCCTCGGAGCTAGACCAAGTTGATGAATGGGCTCCTCCTCCTTTGATGGCTATCTCCATAGGATGGGTTCTGGATAGAGCATATTGGAGGATAAGGGGAATATCTGAGTACGAGGTAGGAATAGCGATGATCTCAGGATGTAAGACAGAAAGTGGCGAGTTGCGCTCGATGGCTTTCTCATATTCTTCACCAGATGACGTAGTGAGGAGGCGAACTTTGCTTGCAAGCGATTCCATCGAAATTTCTGCTGGCATTGGAGTATATCTTTGCTGCGAATCTGAGCAATTTAAAGAGTCGACTTTGAACTAATGAATGATGAGTAAGATAAGAACGGCTTGGGCTCTGCAGTGAAATGGGAAACCGCTCTGCAGTGAAATGGGAAAACACGGGTTGGTAACGTACTTACGGGCATAACCCCATTATCGAAACCTGGAAGGTGATCGATGATCATGAGGCCATTGGATTAAAAGGCTCAAGGCTTGAAGCTTGACTGGCTAGCACAGGAAGAAAATAGTAAGGATCTGTAAGAACAGAAGATAATGCAGCATAGGAGAGCATAGGTTGCATGCTAAGACCATACATAGAGAGGGCGGAGTAAAGTGGAGAGCTGAGTAAGCACCGCCTACCCACCCTCAGTAATCAGTCGATTGTTACCGTTCGGCATGTCGGCCAGCGCCCTGATCTCATCGACAGTGGTCCGGTTTAGCAATATTCCCCCGGAGTCCTCGAAACCTGAGTTTACTTACTGCAGGGTTTACAGCACGATTGTCGCTGGTTGACAGGCTTACAAACACATTTTATAGTCTGAATCATAACGCATACACAAGGTTAATATGAGCGCTCGCTAGCTAGGCCAGGTAGAAGGATAGGTGGTAGATGACGGTCACAAATAATAACTCATAATAATAAGAATGTTGTCATTGAGGCGATCATGCAAATCTTGAATACCCATCATAGTGGCCATGCCCGCCTCCTCTCCTATGAGCGGATTCGCAGCGCATGGCCTTGCGCCCCAGGCAAGACGGAACGGTTTGAGACGCCGTCGTTCGACGGTCGGGTATTTGGCCATAGGTGGAACTCCTGGTATAATTCGATTAGTGGCGTTTGGTCTCGTCGAGCCCCCCCTCGATATCCAAGTTGCGACGAGAGATCCGAGGCAAGCGAGAGGAGCCTGAGACCCCCTTGCGACACGGATGGGACGCCAGTCCAGTCCGCTTCCTCTCGTTATCTTCCCCAACGTCATCTACTGCGGCTGGATTGATGTACAGCGGGAACATCGCTGGTACCTCCTCTTTGCAATATGGCTCTAGATCAGCAGGACCTGCAGAGGAAATCACCCTTGAGTTCTGTGATAGGTGCTTTGCGGCTTACCCTGTAGAGATGTTTGCAAGCCACCGTTGCCGTCGTTGAGCCACAGAACGTCTAGCCACAGTTCTCTTCGCAGTAGCGCACATCTGCGAAAAATATAATAATCCTTACTAATAATGCTATAGAGTATTCGGGGACTTAGAGTGCTAGCTTACTATTTTGGAGGTTGATGGGATCAGGCCATTGACCGTATACACCGAACGGTAACAATCGACTGTAAACCCCTACCCTGTCGGACGGCGTCGGTCGATGAAACGTATTTGACATCCTAAGATTCTATTCACAAATGGAACCTGTATAAGATTACTTATGCATAAAAGACTACTGTTGGCGTCGTCTAGCTGTTGGTCCGGCGTGTTGCCATAATCCATTTTCAATCCCATGCTCGCAAAAGAAGGTGGTGGCGGTTCGACCAGTGATAAATTTATGGATCGAAGAGCGTCGTAAGTTCTAGGTAGGCTACTCAAAAATGAAGCCGTAATTGTCCTGGGCCTGACAGTTTCCCATATATTAGACCGGTGGACGCGTTACTTCGAAGGGATTGACAAGAACGGTTTGAGAAGGGCAGATGTAAACATACCAATGCATTGCTCTGCATCGTGTCTCAAATGTTGAAGGTCTTCCACAAGCTGGCGCGCCTATAGTGAACCGCAAGCGAGATAGCGCGCCTTGCCTCTGTATGGTTGGCAAAGACGGTGAGCATCCGTATAAACGTCTTCACCCCTTATCCTCATTCGGTGGTCTCCCTACAGTCTTACGCATCCTGCGCATTACTGCTCCCAGCCTTATATAGCTATTGAGGATGAGTTCCTTGTTCCTTGTGCATCTAGCCGACTCTAGATTCTAGACAGGGTCCTGAGATAATGCAACCGCAACATACATTTACTAGCTCAAGACTGTACAATCAGAATGAAAGCGAAATACCTAATCTTCATGTGATAAATCCTGCAAGCCTACCTCCTCAACAAACACGTTGACGATATCTAATAGCTCCTCAAGCATATCATCGCGTTGCCACTCAGATCTTCGCCGCCAAACACAGCCGAGACACGCCGCTCGTAGCTGCTCTAGCTGTTCCACAGTTAACACATCTGTCCGATCAGCCAGATGCTTTGAAAGCGTGTTCAAAAGTTGATCGGACACGCTGAATACAGGTTGGGGCCCTGGCGACGGGCTGGGAGTGCGCAGGCGGATTTCCTCCATGGCCTGTGGTGTGTCTACTGGCATAGCTTCGGAAACAGGAGCAGCCAGATGTGACTCGATAGGGGACCCCTTATGGTAGACAGTCGCAATAGGTTCAATTGCTGCTGACGACTGGATGGGATTGGGTACTACCAGTGACGAGGAAGCTGCACAGGGAGGTGGTGCGGAGAGAATTGGAGCCAATCCATCCTGGGGTAATACTAGAATGTGGTTAAGCCGAGCAGAACTAGTTTGCGTCGCAACGGCGGGTGGAGGGATGAAACTGGAAATTTCCAATTGAAACACCGGCGGTCGTGGAGGATCTATGATCATAGCAGGTGTGGGGGACAATGGGACTTCTGTAAATCCTTGTGCAAAGCGAACGGTCGATGGTCGCGGCTGTGATGATGTCGGTCCCACTACATCCAAAGGGTCTACTACGCCGTCTTCGTCCTCTATCATCTTTGCTTTTTTAGATATGCGAGGAACATCTGGACCCCCTTCGTCTTGCGATTCCCCAGAAGGTTCGGACGATCTTTGTCTCTTGAGTCTCCTTTCTAATTGAACGGGGTCGGTGATGGAAACCTCAGGTTGCTGGCCATTATTTCGCGCACTCCGACGTGTACCTCCTGGAACCTGCGCAGATGTTGGGTTAAGCGCCTCTAAATCATGCCTTGGCTTTGGATTGGCGGCTGCCCAGTCTTCCCTCCGCTTTCTTTCTCTGACGGCCATACGCTCACATTCTAACCGAAAATGAGAATCGAACTCGTTCGTGTGAACCTGAGCGGTGGTGTACATCATCTGTGCCTTGACCATTCTCTCATTGTCGTCCGCAGCATAGACTGTAGCGTTATGAACTATTTTTTGTAGATCGTCCAAGAAGTCCTGCGTCGTGAGATACTTGCCACGGTAGAGATGAGCGTGGATCCGCTCTAAATCGATGTTGTACATTTTCGGCCGTGCGATCGGTAGGGGATCTTTGGGCTCAGGATGTATACCGTTGACTATTCCATTGACGTGGGCGGTGAGATCGACACCGGCATTAATTACACCATTAGGTTCTGCCGCCATGAAGACATCTTGCGGTGGGATGATGTCCTGCGATGGTATCGGCGGGACGGGCTCTGAATGTCGGAAAACGCCAATCTCACCAGTCACTTCGTCAAAACCGTACTCGTGCTATCTCGAGTAAGACGAGAGTGCCTCGCGAAAAGATGCATTGCTTACCGCGGCAGGTTTTGAAAACCGCTTGAACTTTTTCTTTAGTTCTATCAATACAGGCCCTAAACGGAATTTGAGCATCGCAATCGTCTGTTCATCCTTCTGCTCCTGTTGAGCCAATTCCGCCGTCGTCGGCGCTGGCCTAGGGATGGGAGGAGCAACAGGCAACTTTTCCAAAACCCGTCGCTTGCGTTTGACAGCATCGGGAAACTCAGTGGGGGGTTTTTGAACAGACCGAATGAGGTCATGGAAGAACAAGGAGCGCTGCTGAGCGGTCGGAGGGCCGAATGACACACGGTTCTCGCGAATTATTCCGAACCAAGCCCTCACATCGCGCGGGAGCGAAGTAAAACCGTCATCGGCGACAGCAAGCAGCAGGACGGGGTCGGTGGGTGCGAGTGAATCAAGCATTGATCGCACTGTCGCGCGCGCAGCCTCCGATACTGCAGCGCACCAGCCCGTGAGCGACGGAATGTAAATCACCGAAGGCTGATTTCGCTTCGCCTCCACGAAAAGCTGCACAATGGCCGCCTCTAGGGTCTTCGCGCAAAGTCAACGTGTCGCACGCGCACACAGAGATAATGCTCACCCTCGATGAGTCGCCCATTAGATTGCCAAGATCGAGGCTCTGAACATGGAATCCTTCCAAGTGATGCAGCGCCGCAGCGCCAACGTAGCCTTGACCCATGCCGAATGGCCCGTGTAGAATAACTCTAGGACGATATACGCGTAGAGTGTCCATGGCTGCGGATCGATGAGAAAAAAGAGCACGGGAGGAACACGTCAAGACAAACATTGAAGCAACATCTCCCGCTCGAGTGCCCCATCGTCACCTCCCTCCTCCTCCCACTCCGCCTCCTCGAGTGCATTCCTTTTCTTGGGAACAGGCATCGCCTTCCCGAGGGCGGTCTGGACTTTTGCCAGCGTATCGCTGAGCAGCGGCACCAGTTGTGTCGGAAGCGGCGCAGCGACAGAAGACGAAGACCGGGCAGACGACGGGACGAGCTCTAAGTATCCTTAGTACAAGTGCACAGGCATGTATATCGTAGAACGAACTTTTGATCGATATCATGAAGTCTCTCGGCTGGACATTGACCGTTTCCGGCTTGACGAGCAGTCGTTCCTCAGACTGGTAGATCTGTGGATATCGTCGCTGCACCGCGTTCAGCGCCGCCTCGGTGCAGAGGGCCTGTATGCATGGAAAAGCAGGTGAATCAGTGCGCCGCGACTTGCGCCACAAGTATGAAAAAAAACAACAAACCCGCAAGTCGGCACCGCCGTATCCCTTGGTGAGCTTCGCGAGCCCCTGACGCGTCTCGTCCCCCTTCTCCCCATCCCACCCGTCCCAATCCTTGGTCAGAATACTCAAGATCTTCGCCCGCGCGACAAGATTAGGGAGTGGAAAGTAGAATTCGCGGTCGAACCGCCCCGGACGGCGTAAAGCCGGGTCGACGGCATCCGGTCGATTTGTCGCCCCAATGACGACGACTTGGCCTGCAGAACATCGCGATCAATACAAAGTCGCGAGAGCGAGTGTGCTCCTCACCGCGCCCGTCCATGCCATCCATAAGAGCCAACAGTGTCGCCACAATACTCGCATGTATTTGATCCTGCCGCGAAGAACGCACGGGCGCAAGGCCTGCAGCGCCGCTCAACATGCCACGAATAGCCATCTACGTCGGAAGCGACTCACCGTCGATCTCGTCGAAAAATATTATACTAGGCTGGCACGCCTTGGCTTCTTCGAACAAGATGCGCAGTTGTCGTTCTGCCTCGCCTACCCACTTTGACAGAACATCTGCGCCCTTGCGCATGAAGAACGCTGGATCATACGCGTGAGACGTCAGCGGTGCGGTGTGAGATGTGGGCATGCGTACAGATGCTACGGCCACCGCTCCGACAGCTGGACGCCAATGCCCTCGCGAGGAGCGTCTTCCCCGTCCCAGGCGGCCCATGGAAGAGCACCCCGCGCGGCGGCGTGAGATTAAACCGCTGAAAGAGCTCCGGATACAACAGCGGAAGCAGCGTCATCTCCTTCAGCGCCGATATATCTACCTTGCATTATCACATGACGGCGTCCTCAGCACGAGAGAAAAGACATACGATCATCGAGCCCGCCGACCGAGTCGAAGGTGACGTTGGAGCTGACACCGAGGGGGTCCGCGTCCGCCAGTGCTGCGGTGGCAAAACGTAAGAATGCATAAGGAATAAGAAGTGCAGAACGGCAATGCACTCACACGACTCGCCAACCTTTCCCAAATTCGAGGGTGTCCCCCCAAACTCGCCAGGCATCACCCCCGCGCCCGCCGCACTTCCATTCGCAAACATCCCCCCGCCGACCCCCCCCGCACCAAACGCCTTCCTCGGCGTCTTCGCAGGCCCATCCGAATCCGAGTCGCTCCGTGGCATAGGCAGCCCCATCATCCGACTCAGCTCCGCCCCATTCGCACCCCACCGCGGCGGCCTGCTCTTGCCCTTCCTATCCCCCCGACTCCTCCCGCTCCCCAGCCCCTCCTTCGAAAAATCCTCCAGCGGCGGCGGAATAGCGTAATTCACAGGCGCGCGTTTGCGCAATTTGTACGTCTTCCCCGCCGTATCCGCCTCCGCCTCATCCTGGTCAGGCTCGGGCGACGGCGACGTCTGCGGCGCATCGGGGTCCACATCCTCATCCAGCGATCCATCCGCGTCCGCGTCGCCCTCCGCCTCCTCATACCCCTCCTCCTCCCTGCGCTCCCGCGCACTGCGCCGCGTGCGTCTCGGGGGCAAAGGCGCACGCTCCCGAGGCGGCGGACGTGTCTTGGGCACGACAGGCGCAGACTTTGCGCGCGCGCGGGTGTTGTACCCCGCCCCCGCCACCTCAGCGCCGCTCTCATCGCTAACGATAAAGCCATTCAGAGGGTTATTACGACGGCCGCTGCGTGTCCTCCTCCTTGCACCCGCGTCTTCATCCGCGTCCTCATCCTCTGCGCCGAGGTCGCTCGTGTCTTCTTTGTACGACTTGACGACCCGCTTGCGGCCGCGCTGGGAGGTGGTGTACTGCCGCTCCTCGTCATGCTCCTGCTCCTGCTCCTCGTCCTCTGCACGGCGAGAGTGCCGCTCGCCACGGTCGATATTGGCGTTGCTCCTCGAGCTAGGCGAGCTCGTGCCACCCGAATACTCCGAGCCAGAGACGTTGGAACGCGTCGCACGCGTCGAGCGGCGGAGACGGGGCTCATCCACGGAGGCGACCATCGAGGCTGGATTCTAGTTGCACTAGCGAGTGTGTCTGGGACGCTTGTTGTGCTTGCGTGCTTTGTCGTCCGTGGTTGTTAGAAGCGTGTGATGAAACAGAACAACACCACAGACGCCCACAGAGGAGACTTGGAACTCCGCACATCTGATCATTCTTCGGAAAACGCGAGTGCAACTGCTGCCATCCCCCCACATCCACCGCAATTCCGATACTTGCAGCGGCACACGTAACCCACAGAGCACCGTACCCGCACCACCGCACACATGACGCACCTGCTCCCCCCGAATCTCCTCAAGCTCTTTGCCCCGCGGCCGCCGCTGCCATACAACCGTCCAGTCGGAAAAGACCCCGACCGGGTCAAATCGAAAAATGTGGGCGGGGTCGCGGGGATTCTGCAGCAGATCCAGGAGGAGAACACGGCGGGGCTGATTAACAAGGGGCGGAAGGACAAGGCTGAGGCGGGGGATGGGGATGAGGAGGGGGAGGAGGGGGAGGAGAAGGGGTGGACGTGGGCGGAGGAGACGGTGAGGGAGATGAGGAGGGAGGAGCGGAAGAGGGCAAAGGAGGAGCAGTTTAAGAAGGCGAAGGATAGCTGTGGGTCGCGGTTGTGATTGCGTTTGGGTGGGCGTCCGCTGATGTTTGCTGAATGTAGATAAGCCCGCGGATGACACGGAGGCCGTTGGAGATCCGTACAAGACGCTTTTCATATCCCGTCTAGTGCGCACAATTTTACTCTGCGCATCCACATTCTGACATTGCTTGCGCAGTCAAAAAATGCGTCCGACAGCGACGTGCGTCGACATTTTGAGCACTTTGGGCCGCTGGAGCGGGTGCGGGTCGTGCGCGACAAAAAGGGGAGGAGCCGCGGCTACGCGTTCCTCGTGTACGAACGGGAGCGAGACATGAAAGGCAAGCGCAATATATGATGTGTATATATTCTCTGCACAGCACGGCACTAATACTACACGACAGCTGCGTACAAAGAAGCCGACGGGGTTGTCATACTCGGGAAAAAAATACTGGTGGACGTCGAGCGCGGGAGGACGGTGCGGGGCTGGAAGCCGCGCCGTCTTGGGGGCGGACTCGGAGGACGACCGAAAGTGGAGAGCGCTCAGCCTGCGTTCCCTGTGAGCTCGCGAGGCGGGATGCGGGGTGGTGGGATGGGCGGGGAGGGGGCGGTGGGTTTCGCGGAGGGCGGGGCGGTGGCGGGTTTGGCGGTGGGCGCGGGGGCTTCTCAGGTTTGCAGGATGATCCACGGCGCTGGTTACGGTTAGCTGACGTTGCGTTAGATCGAGGAGGCGATAGGGGAGGCTTCCGGGGCGGGTTCCGTGGAGGGTTTGGGGGGGACAGAGGAGGATTTGGCGGGGACCGCGGGGGGTTTGGGGGAGACAGAGGCGGGTTTGGGGGCGACCGAGGTGGCTTCGGTGGGGACCGCGGGGCTTTGGGGGCGACCGAGGCGGATTTGGGGGCGACCGCGGCGGGTTCGGAGGGGACAGAGGAGGGTTTGGCGGGGACAGAGGGATGGGGGACCGTGGGTACGGGGACCGCGGAGGGAGAGGTGGGGGCGGATTCAGGTACGCTGGCCGGTTCTCACCGGGAGCAGCCGCTCACGTCACGCGCAGAGGCCGTGGTGGAGGGATCGGATACCAAGGGGGAGGTGGGTTCTCAGACGGACCGGCGAACGGCTTCGGCGGGCCACCAGGCGTGGGGCCACCTGTTGGGGGGCCTGGGGGAGGGCCTGGAGGGGGATCTGGAGGGCCTGGAGGATACGGTGGAGGAGCAGGTGGGTACGGCGGGGGCGGATTTGGAGGAGGGGGCGGATTCAATGACCTCAAGCGAGAAGGAACGGGCGGCTACGATGACAGGGACGCGAAACGGCCTAGGAGATACTAGTGGGAAGGTAACGAGAGGTGATTGTATATTTTGTTCAACGACGGGCAGAGTGGCGTGTTGTAAGAAAGCAGTGCGACGCGTAAGTATAGACGGTGTAAGTGTTCAGAGCAGACCTTTCTTGCAGTGCGCTGGGGCAGGATGGGCGATGCGAGAGAATGTGGCGGGAGATACCCACGGTGTGTGCGGGGGACAGCAGCACGAATTGGGATATATGGATTGGGTACGTGTGGCTATGCGTGTGCGGTGCAGCCTGTACGCAGCCTGTACGCAGCCTGTACACGGTTACACCTGTACACACAGTACACTACCAGTAGCACTGTACCTGTCATCAGTGTGAAGCGACACCGGGAATGTGCGATGTGCTCGGGTGTCCCAGGCACCCTGCTGGGCCATCGCCCGGGAGAACGGCCTCGCCAGGGAGACCGAGGTGTCAAGCTCAGGGCAAGCACACGCACGCGATGCACGCTCTGAGATGGCACGGTTACCAGCGGTTGCCACGGGTGGACTGGAGATGCCCAGGTGAGTATCATCTGAGGAGTATCATCTGAGGAGTATCGTCTGAGTATCATCTGAGGAGTATCGTCTGAGTATCGTCTGAGGAGTATCGTCTGAGTATCATCTGAGGATACCCGTCTGAGGATACCACCCGCACACCCGAGTATACTGTCCTTCTGCTGCTGCTGACTTGGTGATCACCCTGCCCTGAATCACTCGATCGCTCGCACCGGACACCAATCGGCTGTGTCTGGGCCAAGCCGCGGGCCGTACCGACAGCAGCGCGACGAGCAACGGTCTATAGGCTGAGGCGTAGAGCTGGTGTCCACAACGTGTTCTCCCAGCCAGGCGTTCTCCCAGCCAGGCAGGCTACCCCAGGCCCCTGTCTCTCCTTGCTCTGTTTTTTTTTTTCAGAGTGTACGTGAGCATTGTGTCTCTTTCCGCTCGTCTCTGTCCAACTCTCCACGCGCTACGCCGCACCACACTCCTTACTCCTGCGCTCGCTGGCCCACTGGCTTCTGTCTCACTCCACGCCCAGCTGTGTCTCTGCGGCGGCTGGCCTGTCGTGTGCCTTGCCCTTCCCTCCCACAACGCCTCCTGCTCTTCACCCTGGCGGCTACTTTACTTCCAAACAGCGCGGCCTGGCTCTTTGCCGCAATGGACTGTGAGCGATGCCTCTCCCCATCGCGTCCCCGCCTCACCCTCCCCACAGCCACCCGCCTACCGCCAGACGTCCCCGCCCCCAGCCCCGCGCCGTCTTCCACCTCGACACCGCCCCCGAGCCCCATCCCGCCCACGACGAGTCCGGCCTCGAGCCCAGCCTCGCCTCCCCCGCCTCCCCCACTCCCACCTCCTCCACCGCGCCCTCCTTCCCCGCTCCCCACCCCCGCCCCCGCGCAATGACCCACGCCGCCGCAACCGCGCCCGCGCCCCTCCCCAGCCCCGCCCGCAACCGCTCCGCCACCGTCGCAAACCCTCCCAAGTCCACGCCCGCTGCCGCCCCCGCCGCACCCGAAAAAGAAAAGCGCAAGCGTTCCCGCGTCACCCCAGAGCAGCTCACCCACCTCGAGCGCATCTTCGCCCTCGACCGCAGTCCCACCGCCGCAAAGCGCAAGGAGATCAGCGAGATGCTCGGCATGCAGGAGCGCCAGACCCAGATTTGGTTCCAGAATAGGTGCGCTCCAGCGGCCTCCCATCTCCCCTACTCATCCCCTTATCGCCCCCAGACGTGCAAAGGCAAAAACTCTAGAAGGCAAGGGCAAACTCGGCTTCCGCGGCTCCCCCACCTCCGGTGGCGACAGCCCGCCAGACACCCCGCCCGACTTTAGCGCGCCCCCAGACGTCGACCTCCAAACCCTCATCCACGAGGACGATCGTGAGTCCCGCCCCTATCCCCCGCCCTCCTGCTGACACTCGGCCCCGCCCCAGCCGTAACATTCATCCCCTGCACCGACCTCTCCATCGGCTCCTGGCGCCGCATCTCCTCCCCCCCCGCCCCACACGACCTCCTCGCCTACATCTCCCCCCAAAAACGGTGCATCACCTGGTTCATCCACTCGGGCGGGTACGGCTTCAAGATGGAAATCCCCTTTGACGCAATCGCCCGCACCGCCCTCGCCGGCGTCGGCGGCACCAGTTTGGCCGGCGGCCCTGGCGGCGTGGCTGCCCTCAGCATGGCCATGGGCGCAGCAGGCTCAAGCAGCCAGGCCCTCGCCTCCTTTTTCCTCTCACGGCCCCCCCGCTTCTTCCTCGAGGCCGTCCCCTCCCCCACCACCTCCACCGCCGGCCCATCCACACCCGCAGCAAGCAGCCCCACCACCGCCGGCCCCAAAATATGGAAAAAATGCGCAGACTGGACCGAAGGACAGCAGGCCACCAAAATCCTCCGCCACGACCTCGTCGGCGCCGCCCTCCCGCTCCTCAACGCCCTCAAGAGTCTCCCCGCCTCCACCCATATGTCCATGGCCGGCCCCCTCGCCCTCTCCACCGCCCTCCCCCTCTCCGCACAGGGCCCCGGCTCCACATCCAGCCTCTCCGCGCCCGCGTACCACCCCTCAGACACACACACGCACACCCCCGATGCCAATGCCAATGCACATCCCCCCAGCCCCCCATGGCGGGTCTCGACCCCCCCGCCTTCTCCGCGGGCGCGCACGCCCAGGCCTTCCCCCCGCACCAGGACCAGGACCTCCTCCACGGCCGCAAACGCTCCTTCTCCGGCCCCCCGTCCCTCTCCCACTCCCTCGCCCTCCAACCCCACCCCCAGCCGCTCCGCAGGCCCAACCCCAACCCCAACCCCACGACATAGACTTCTCCCTCCTCGCTGGGCCCTCGCAGCCCCAGATGCACGCACACACAACCCACCCCCACACAGGCACGGGCGCGGCGGCGCCCCCCTCCTTCCTAGACACACACACGCACACCCCCTTCGCGCCCGACCGCCACCCACACACGCGCCCGCACCCCATCTCCTTCACATCAGAGTACCCCCTCCCGCTCTTCCGCGGCTTCGGCCAAGCGCACACCACAGGCGCCGCCAGCACGCCCGCACACGCGTCTATACACCCCCAGGCCCAACCGCAAACGCACGGCAGCCACGGCAGCCACTCGTCCCTCACGGACTTTAGCACCGTCCCCATCTCGCACACGGGCACGACGCGTCCCGGCCCCGGGGCGGGGGCGTACTCTGCAGACGCGCATGCGCGGTTCTCGTTCGATGCCGGGGGCGGGGGTGGGGTGGGGACTGGCGCTGGGGCCGGGGTGGGGGTTGGGGCGGGGGTGGGGATGGGGATGGGCGCTGCTGGGGTGGGGACAGGTACCGTATCGGAGCGCTACCCGTCCTCCGCAGCCGCGTCGCATGCCCACACCCCGAATCCAAACCCCTCAAACCCGAACCCGCACAACCCCTTCGGTCCCCTCGCCGCGTCGCCGCCCCTCCTCACGGCTGCGTTTGACCCCTCTACGCTGCATCGTAATACCGGCGGTGGCGGTGGCGGTACGAGTGCGGGCGCGGGCGCGGATGTGGGTGGGGTCGGGATGTCGATGGAGCTGAACATCCCTTCGCCCTCGGAGCAGGATCTCGAGATGGACATGGACATGGGCGGGATGGAGATGGGCATGGAGATGGAGATGGACGTGGCGCGGTTTGGGCAGGGTGGGGGGGGGGGGGGGGGGGGGGGGGGGGGGGGGGGGGGGGGGGGGGGGGGGGGGGGGGGGGGGGGGGGGCGCATGAGTCTATGGACGCGCCGCCGTTTGAGACGCTGGGGCATCAGCATCATGCGCACCAGCACCAGCAGCACCAGCACCAACACCAGCAGCACCAGCACCAGCACCCGCACCAGCACCAGCACGACCCATAAACGCGTCCCTACGCCCTGTCGCGTGGCCTCCCCGCGTCAAGCGTGCACGCCCACCACCTTCCCCCACCCCACCCCGCCCCGCGTCCTTCATCGCGCAATTAACGCGCGACATGGTTGACCCACCCGCGCGTCATAACTTATCCTCTCCTCCCTTCGCGCCATTCAAGTACCTCCTTCAACTCAAATCACCCTGTGTCTCCTGTGTTCATAGTTTCGCCCCCCCGCCCACCGCAGGTCTCGTCTCGTGTCCCGTCGTCTTATTCCTATTCCAAACGTCTGTCTACCTACTTCACTCCAAGTTATTCCATTCCACGGGCGCGCTCGCTATTCTCTCGCTGTTTTCCCATTCCGTTCCGTTCCGCTCTAGAAGGGCATTGATTGCTATACCCGTTCCCCGTCCCTGTTCACCCTTTCCACTTTCATCTCCGTCTCCGTCTCCCTAACTCAACGGGCCCGTTTCCCCCGACCCCCCCCTGTAGCCATGTTACCACTAGTCCCCCAAAAAGATAACCACACATAAATATAACAAGCAAGCCAACAAGTATGTTTTCGATTATGCATGCATACATACATACATACATAGAGCGATTCTGTCTAACTGCGTGAGTGAGCGTGCGGTGTGATACCGGCTCTGGTGTTAGCTTTTCCCCGCGTCTCGACTGTGCCCGCCATGCGCTGCGACGTGGACCCTCCCCGCGGACCCGAGGAGAAACATCAACAACAACACCCGAATGGTTCGGATCGTTGATTCACCAGCGTCCGAACCCCCACTGATCGATGTCCGAACGTGTCCGAAGTTCGAACGGCAGTCACCCCTGGAGGGCATGCCTGATCGCGAGCCCGCTGGGCTTAACCTGCTTAACCCTGCTTAACCATCCATCGGAGACCGATCCAGTGATCGCAGATGATCGCAGATGATCGCAGGTGGTCTTGGGACTGCGTTGCGCTGCGGGGAGGGGCCTGGTGCTACATGTGCTGAGCCAGCCCGAGCCAGCCTGAGCCTGATGATCGCAGCCGACGCGATGTTCACGCGATCGCGACCCCAAGCCCGAATGCACCTATCAGGATCGTAAAAGGAGAGATTAAGCACAGCAGATTACCCAGGGCCACAAGCCATCCATGTGCTACGGATGGATGGGCATGCTAACGGGTAGGTCGATCTGGGGTATGCCCGCTGGGGTTCGCGGTTCGCCGCGGGAATTATTGTTGGTCGGGTTGTGTCTTGCGGGGGTAGGCAAAAGGAAAAAAAAGAAAAAGTTACGGACGGTTGCAGTGAAACAACATCGGCTCCCCACCGGTTGAGAGCGGGTGGTATGCAGGAATTTCAGAACACATCGCAGCCTAGGCACGCAGAGCCCCGGGAGTGCAGACGACCGGGGCTGAATTCCATCCACACCGCGGGGAAGGAGCCAACGTCAACGAGGCACATTCGGTTGAGGGCAGAAGCAGGATGCACGCCAGAACAGATACGCGAGGAGGAAGCTGCACTGCTGCAGGAAGGCGAAGGAAATGCAACGCTGGCGGTCGCAACGCAGCGCGTCGCAGGCTCAGAGCCTAGAACACCCCCCCGAGCGGAGTTGCAACTGCATCCCCCCCGTCTGTCCACTCCCACCACCCCGAGTCACCGTCCGCGGCCATGGCCGACTTTCTCAAATCCCCCACACCCCCCGCGGGCAATGCGGACGCACGCAAGCAGGAGGTCATGACGCAGGTCAAGCAGGAGCTCGCGCTCGCAAACGCCCAGGAGCTCATGAACAAGATGAACGAAAAGTGCTTTGGAAAGTGTATTACCAAGCCTTCCAGCTCGTTATCGGGGTCAGAAGAGGTGCGCAGAGTCGAAGCCGCGCGTCTGTGCGCATGATAGATCCGTACTGATCGTACCGGTGACAGACGTGTCTCACACGGTGTATGGATCGTTACATGGAGGCATGTGAGTCTCACCATGCGGTTGCCCAGGGGTGCGAAGCCGATGTTCAATGCTGATTTTTCGTCGCAGTTGACTTGATCAGTCGAACATACATTTCTCGTGTGAGCAGGCAGAAGAACGAGGGAGAGTTTCTAAATTAGTACACACTCCATAGCGCTGCTGTAAAATCCTCTCGACCTATACCTTACGCTGGTTGCGTAAACGTGGTATGGGCGCTAATATACGTTGCCACTAAGCGCAGTATTATTATGGGTGCGCAAGAATCGAAAACGCAGGCGGATGAGTCGCAGGCAGCCGCTGTCGAAGACTATTACTCCATCTTGGGGATCACTGCAGATGCAGACCAGGACGAAATCAAGGCGAGCATCCCGACAGATGCGAAATGTAGTAGTTGCCAGCTCATGCCCACAACAAGGTAGAAAGCCTTCCGCAAGCAAGCCCTCATCCACCATCCGGATAAGAACGCTGGCGATGTCGATGAAGCGACAAAACGATTCGCAACCATTCAGCAGGCGTATGAGGCATGTAGTGACGTTGCATCCTGCCTTGACTCGTTCATTAAACCCAGGGCTCCCAGGTGCTAAGTGACGAACAAGTAAGTCAGAAAGCAGCTGCATACCACGTGAATCGTTGAACAACAACCAGGAACGAGCGTGGTACGACTCGCATCGAGCCTCACTAGTGCCGGAAGCTGATGCTGGCACCGTCCTCGAGGAGGTGCGGTCAGGCAAGACGCAACCCCGCGCACGAGACCGGGGACTCACCGTTCGACACCTCATGAAGTTCTTCGATGCTAGCAACTGGTCTGGTTTCGACGACTCAGATAAAGTGCGTAGTCTTTTATTGACTTTTTTTTTTCTCACTGAGACCCGCTACAGGGGTTCTACGCGCTATATCGCAATTTATTCAGCCGCCTGGCGGAGGAAGAAACAAAGTGGGATGCTGAACTGGTATTTCCGTCGTTTGGGCTTTCCACCTGGTCGTGGACTGCGTCAAAGGGTCGTGAACATGAGGCAACAAGAGATTTTTATAATCAGTGGCTGTCATTTTCTACTGCCAAGGACTTCACTTGGACTGAACAATGGAACTTATCGGAAGCACCAGATAGGAGAGTACGAAGGTCTGCTTGTTTTTTTTAAAACTATTCTATTCCGAATGATACGACATTTTGGATCCTAGACTTATGGAGAAAGATAATAAAAAAGCGAGAGATGATGCAAAACGCGAGTACAATGACACCGTTCGGGTGAGCCTCCTTGTTTAAACGTGTTATACACCCGGTAATGACAGAGTGGCGCGTCGGCTAGTCTTTGGTGCTCTTCGTCCGCAAACGAGATCCCCGATACAAACTTCACCTCTCTCGAAGTTCTGCTTCCACACCATCCGGTGGCATTCACGCAGAGTCCTCTGCAGAAGCGGCTCGCCGACGTGAACAGGCAGGGCAGGCGTATGTTGAACAAGACTGGCAACGCGTCAAAGTAGAAGAAATCCAAGACGGAGCTGAATGGGAAGAAGCCGAGGGCGAGGAGGAATGGGAATGCGTCGCCTGCGTCCGTTCTTTCAGGTCCGAAGCAGCTTGGGAGAGCCACGAGCGCAGCAGAAAGCATTTGAAAGAGGTCGAACGGTGAGCGATGGCTTGTTTTTAGCGTGCGAATCATGCTAATCGGTACCTACGCAGTTTGCAGCGAGAGATGCTAGAAGAAAACGAAACACTGGATATAGGTACCCCGGATAGAGGGCTGAGCGCTGTTACTATGGAAGGAACTTCCCCGGACCACGGAACCGACAACCAGGTATTGGGCGAGGAACCAGACGAAACTACCCAACATGCAGCACATACCGATGAAGAGGGCGATGACTTTGATTTTTCGCTCCCTTCGAAAGCCAAAAGGCAACGCAAGGCAAAGGCAAAGAAACTCCCAGACGTCGAACCTGACGATACGGTGGGGAAATTTTCTCTTGAGGGAAAAACCAAACGGAGACAACAGGTCAAGACTCTTGATGTTTTGGCCGACGAAAACGCAAAAGGAGGTGGTGAGTGCTAATTAATAATTCGTTCTTGGTCAAACGTTAATCGCTTCCAGTAAACGATGCCCTGGACGAGGCCTCTCTAAGCCAGCAGCCACAGCTATCGAAGAAAGATAAGCGCAGAGCTCGCGAAGCTGCAAAGAAGAGTCAAGGGGACGGCGATGCAGTCCGGCAAGAAGTGAGTCTACAACAGTATGGTCAAACACTGCCCTTCTGATGGCGCTAGAAGCAATGTAACGTATGCCATGACAAATTCGATTCCAGAACGAAGCTGTTTGCCCATATCAAGGACACTGGTCATGCCCTTGCCACCGCTGAAAATGGTGCCCGCGAGCACTCGTCCAAAGCTCGAAAGGGGAAACGATGATGGATAGAATCCTACGCCAATCGGCTGAAAGAATATCCCTGTAATCGGATACTACTAGATCCCTCCACTACAACTAGACTAGACCCGTAATTTCAATAATACTGCAGTGCTACTACACTGCAAGCGAGCCTGCCTGATGGTCGTGTACGAGGCTCGAATTACTGGCTGTTGCCATTCCCGTGGTAATGTTCACAAAGGTCGCGACTTGAACGTCTCGAACATAGGTGTTAGCGTTATCGTCCTTGTAACTGAATTGCTGGCTCGTTTGCCCTGTACGAATAGTCACATTGGGTTGATGCTCGAACTTTCAATTTATCAGCAGGAGACACAGTTGGATCGATCGGCCATACCTCCGTCCCCTGACACGTTTGAACGGTATCAATTCTCGTTTCAAGACCCCCGAGAGCTGAGCCCAGCGAAAAGGCACGGTCGTACGAATGTTGCAATGCCACACCGTAATCGAAAAAGGTCTGGCCCGGGGGGGATGGTAGAACTGAGTAATTGAGGTGCAATGCGAATGGATACGTAAAAGAATCAGAAATAGTCACAATGCCGTTATGCGTTGAAACTGATAGGCCACTAGATACTTGAGTAACATGCTGGACACAGATGAATCAGACAGCCAAGGAAAAGAAAAACAGTACTCTTACCTGCCGACTGACATTCTTGAGGGTCGTGGTATACTCTTCCGTATTTGTGAACTGTGGTTATGTCAGTGGGACAAAAAAACTCGCAGTATAGCCCCACGTTAAGTTGCTGATGCCAAACGACTGTCGAAATCTTGCCACTTCCCGTCTCGAGACGTCCTTCAATGTAGATAGTGCGTTTTGTTGTCGAGGTCACCGATACATTTGGGGCCGGGCCTGCTACAGTCCCCACCACCGAAGGGATGACAAAAGCAGGCGCGTCATGTATTATTATCTCCCCTTTCGTGGCTTCCTGGGAGTCATCCAGTACTAACTGAAATGTATTTTGAGCGTCTTGCCGATTAACTGGGCTTTAAAATGCCGACCTGAAGATTTCCTGAAACAATCCAATTCTGATTGATAGAGAAGTTTGTGCCCATACCAACCACACTGAGGGTGAAGTTGTGAGACCGACCATCGCAGAGGCCAGGGACAAATGGTGTGATATCAATGTAATATGACGGACTGTCGAATGCACCATATGATAACATTGGTCGCAAAATAGACGGGAGAAATTCCCCACTATAAATGACAGCTATCAAATCCCAATGTAAATCACCTGTCGACGATAGTACGATAATAATCAAATCCACTCAACGGTAGGGAAAGATGACCCCTGCCAAGAGGCCATCGATTAAGAGTTGAACCTCACGAAAGGGGCCTGGATCGTATCAATATGATGTTTTTTTTTTTCCAATGGGCAATGGATTGACCTTTCGGGTTAGCCAATCCATCAGGCGCATTCCATGGTGGCAGTTGCGAAAAGAACTCGTCTGGAACGTTTCCGTACTAGTATAATTTTAGGAAATGTTACATAGACTTTGTAGAAGGCGTGAGCTTACCCAAAATTCTTCATCGCTATCCAAAACATTATCAAACGCCAATCAAAAAAGGAAAAGCTGGTAAGTACGAGTTTCCAGAAGCAAAGATCTCTACGAAAGCTTCGGCGATATTTCGAGGAAGTACTGAGATAGTGGTCTATGATATTTATTATAGCTTGGAAAATGTCAGCAAATAAATCTGCGCACATTAGCAGCGGGAGGGACAGAGAACGCGCTTCCTTGGGTCCGACTGTTGCTTGACAACGGGAGGATGACATCTGGAGTAACTGCTCGTGGATGTTTGGCATTGGAGGCAAAGAATTGTGCCGTAAGCGTGACTGAAGCCGAATCAGACGTGGGTCATTAAACCATGAAATTCCAGACGGGCCTTCGTATTCGCCATTCAGACCATCAGCCTCATCTAGAAGATTACCCAAGTCTAGCACCAAAATTCTAGATATGCTGAGAACTCGTATGAATCCCCAGCTAGCACAACTATCTCACCCCTTCTTTGCAAATAATGGGGTGTATTTCGAGACATCTTTCAGCGCAGTCCAGATGATTCCATCGGGCGTAGGTTCTGGTGTTGATGTCCTCCATACTATGGGAATGTTGAGATTGGACCACTCGGAGAGCTTGAGCACTCACTCTCCACTCCGGCTAAATACACATTCTATTCATGTGGGACACATGAGTCAGGGAACGAAAAGCCCCGTGAAGAAACACACCGCAAGTCGATCAAACTGTGTCTAGATATTTTCCAATGGAAGCGATTGGTTGCACAGGTATTATAACCCAGACTTACACCGTTCGATGTGCCCGTGAAGTTCAAGCCAATCGCAGCCCAGCTTCCAGGGGTTCCGCAGTGATCAGGGGGTTCATATTGAACGATAGCGGGTTGGCCAAACGAATTAGAAAAAGTATAATGCACCAAAACGATCTCTCCCTCGCACTCCGTGCCGGGATAACGGAGAGGCTGGGAGACTTGGAAGTTTCTCAGTGGGGAATCGGGTAAGGGTTGTGAGTAGGTCCAAACTCTGCAAGGAAATAAGATGGACACCAGAATACAACTATAGCGACATAACCAATGCATGGTTTATCGAAGCAACCAGCGAGGGCGGCGCGGTAACACTGACAACACCAGCTGGCCACATTCAAAGACCGCTAGAGCGCTAACTTGTTTTAGGGCTGACCACATTGGGAGGTCTCAAGAGAAGTCATGGCAGGCTCAAGGCGAAAACGAAAACGGAACGACGAGGGCATGGATACTGCTGTCGCAGGCGAGTCCTCCAATGATAAAGGTTTAATGCCTCAGGTGTGTATCTGAATTCAGCATAGTCCTGTTGTTCAAGGATCCTTCAGAAACGACATTACCGTCAACGTGCACATGCAAACCCTTTCTCGGACCACTCCTTTGACTATCCCACCAGTCCTCAGACATTTGACATCGCACCTCACTTTCCAGCCTATCAAGGAACCAATAAGCGTCCTGAATTTGCAGATATTGGGTGTGGTTTTGGTGGGCTTCTGATAGCCCTTGCACCTCTCTTTCCAGACACTCTGATGCTTGGTCCGTGGAATTCTGCCTATTGATTCGTGTCGACACATCTACAAGTGGCTCAGACGAAGAACGTGTAGGGATGGAGATTCGCGTTCAAGTGACACAATATGTCGAGGACCGCATTGCTGCTTTACGACATCAAAATACAGCTGAAAACGCACAAGATCCTTCTCCGGGAGGTTACAACAATGTCTCTGTTATAAGGGGAAATGCAATGAAATTCCTACCCAATTTCTTTGACAAACATCAGCTCTCCAAGATCTTCTTTCTCTTTCCCGATCCTCATTTCAAAGCGCGGAAGCACAAGGCACGAATTATATCTCCAACGTTATTGGCTGAATATGCGTATGTTTTGAGACCTGGTGGTATCATTTATACCATCACAGATGTCAAGGATCTGCACGACTGGATGGTGAAGCATCTGGAAGATTTCCCACTATTTGAGCGCGCAGAGGAGAATGCCTTGGTCGCCGAAGGGCATGGAAAGGTATTGGATGCAGTGAAAACGTCGACAGAGGAGGGCAAAAAGGTAGAGAGGAATGGGGGAGACAAATTCTTAGCCTGCTTCCGAAGGCTTCCTGATCCTCCGGCTGTGTAGATTTCCAGAGATGGATCGCAACTGTAATATTGAACCATAAGTACCTATTATTTATGTTAGCGATTTTGTCCTGCAGAACCGTAGACACAAGTGAAGACCCAGGTTATCCAAGGCGCCTACGGTGTGGCTGTGGGCTGCGGCTTGAACGATCTTTTATACTTCAGTCAAGTACTCGCTGCACAATGTGGAACGGTCAACAAGGTCAACATCACCATGGTGGATATGCGCCACCTCAAAGTGCTCAAGGTCCAGGAGGTTTCAGGTCAGTACGACAATGGTGTTCTTTCACAATACTCACTGTGTTCGTCCATGAAGTTTCCCTTCTCCGTGGGTCTTATATATCATTGTACAACAAGCATCTGAACCAACTTCTCAGTCAGATATCTGGACCTCCAACAGGTTTTCCCTCTGCCGTCCCCTCAGGCCCTGGAGGCTACGCTCCTCCTGGGGGCCCTCCGCCTTCTCGGGGTTATGCACCACCTCCCGGAGGTGGAGGTGGCTATGGGTCTCCCTCTCCAATTCCTCCCCGAGCTCCAGGCTACGCGCCGCCGCCCGGTCCGCCTTCTTACGGTGCCCCCCCTGGTCCACCTCCTAACTCGTGAGTCCTCTAAGCCCCCGCCGAAGAAAGCCCTTTAAGTTTTCGATAGCTACGGATCACCTCAAGGGTAATTTAGCCCAAAATTTGCCTGGTCACTGAGATCGAAACCGTGTCTTTCCTAGCAGTTTTGCTCCTCCTAGTGGACCACCACAAGGAGGCTATCCAGGTCAACAATATCATCAAACTCATCATCACGTCCCTCAATATGGTGGATCCCTTCAAGGACCTCCTCCACCAACCGGACCTCGACCAGGTCAATATCCTCCTCCTGGTACGGAATGACTCCCATTTTTGTATCCCTCATTAACATACGTTCTTTAGCTGGGCCTCCTCGTATGCTCTCTACCTTTCTTTTTCTGCAAATTTCTTCTGAAAGATGGATATTTGCACCAGAAATGCCCCCAAGCCAAATGCAGCACTACGGTCCACAGGTACAGGGCCCGAATCAACAAGCACAGCGGCCTTATTTCCAATACTCTCAGTGTACGGGGAGGAAAAAGGCACTATGTGTATGTCACTCTCCATCAGCCTATACTGTAATGTGTATCTCACGCGCTAATTCCAGATCGGCATCAACTACGTAGGTCTCAGCGGGGAACTACGCGGATGTCACAACGACGCCCGGAATGTGGTCAACTTTTTGTGTAGTATGTCCTCGCGTGCAGTTTCGTGATCCAGGACAAATATTATTTGCAGGTCGCTTTAGCTATAAACAAGACGATATTGTAGTGTTGATGGATAATACGCCTGACCCCCGCAAGATTCCCACTCGTGCCAATATTGTCTGTACTTCCTCATCTTATTGCCAAACAACTTATTTCCGTGTTCCAGATCGCAGCAATGCAGTGGTTGGTACGTGACGCTCGTCCGAACGACTCTCTCTTCTTCCACTGTATGTGTTCTCTCGTTGTGGCAATTGTCGGGACTATCAAATCTCTCCAGATTCTGGTCACGGAGGACAGACCAAAGACTTAGACGGGGATGAGGATGATGGCTTTGATGAAGGTTTGTGGAGCATCTAACCGTTTGATTCTACCGATGCCTTACTATTCTGAGGCAGTTATTTACCCGGTGGATTACCAGAGCACATCGCACATCGTGGATGACGACATGCATATGATCATGGTTTGCTCTCATCTACACTGCTGTACCACATTGCTCAGCAACGGTCCAGGTCAAAGCTTTGCCTCCCGGATGTCGCTTGACAGTGAGTGAAAAGGATTGTTTTTTTATAAAAAATATCTAACTCGAGATCCATGATTTAGGCTATCTTCGACGTATGTTCGCTCTCATGCTTCCTTGCGTATAATCTCACAGTTTCCCATGTCAGTCATGTCATTCAGGTTCCGCTCTTGGTCAGCTGGCAGTTCAATCGATCTATTTTTTTTTCTCTAACACTCATCACACGCTTTAGATCTCCCTTACATAGTGCGTGCAGCAATGTGTCTTTTATCACCATTAATTGACTTGCAGCAAGTATTCCACAGATGGCAAAATCAAGGAACCCAACCTTGCACTAGAGGCAGGCCAAGGGCTCTTCTCCGCTGCCACGTCTTACATGCGAGGCGATATGAGCGGTGTAATGACTGGGGTCACCTCGATCTTTAAGACGGCCACGGGAGGCGGGAAAAAGGCTGAAGAATATTCGAGACAAACTCGTACAAGCCCGGCTGACGTGGTATGTGCTGACTTCGTTTTCCCGTTCCTTCGTTTATATGACCGTCTTAGATATCTTGGAGTGGCTGCAAGGATTCGCAGACTAGGTGAGTGAGATAGCGTCATCCAAACAGCCCAGACTTACATCGTTTCTACAGTGCAGATACAGTGGAGGCTGGCAAAGCGACGGGTGCTATGAGCTTCGTGAGCAACCTCATCTATATGCTTTGGCCTTTGATAGGTCTGACTCGATTTACTAGGCGTTTATCCGTGCCCTTAGTAAGCATCTCATTAGTAGTTATGCGCATCTCATGCTCATGGTGCCCTTCAGGCGAAAACCCTCAGCAAACATATTCGCAGCTCTTGAACTCACTCCGGTGAGTGCAGATCTTCATTGACAACCTGCATCACTTCATCCTGGTCCGTTAGTGGCATCCTTAAGTCATCCGGATACGATCAGAAACCTCAGGTAATCTCTGTCTTGTTGGTTTCTTGAACCTCCATTGACGTATACTTACGATACAGTTGTCGAGCTCCCATCCGATGGTAAACTTTTCCAACTTATACTTGCTCTTTGCTCACTATTTTGTTTAGGATACTAACCTCATGTTTATTGCCTGATGTGAACACTCAAATGAGGCCATAGGAGCAATGTTGTCGCGGTTGTTTGCACTTCCTGTTTGTTTCATGCCATCGGACTGGCTGTATTCGTTATTTGTACGCATATACGATGTATTAAGGGATTCATTTGGGTGTCTTGGCAGCATCTATGTGGTACTAATATAACAGCTATGTTTTTTACAACTCTAAGCACGACACAATTATACTCGTCACAATCGTACTATCGATAATCAACATCGTCATGGTTTCGAGCATGAGACGGATACGAGTTGAGCCTTTCCGTGTTCGCCGAAAGGTATTTCGCGCGTCTCGGCGTCCTCCACTAATAAAGGCAAGGTTAGGTTCGAGACAAGCATGGCTGTCAAACGTTTTCCTTTGACCTATCAGCCAGTGTTAGATACAAGCACGTATGACGCAGTCCGAACTTACACAAGCAGTATCTAAACCAAACGACCATCTCTTGATGTCAAGCCCTCGTGAGGCAGCATGTCCATACACGACGCTAATAGGCAGACAAGAAAGTCGAAATGCCTCTGCGGCTAGTTCGGCTTGTGGGACTCGTACGATTCTACCGTTTGTCGCATCAGAGAAGCCACGGCATTGTTTCATAGCCATAGTCCAAAGCTCGGTCCAAGGAGTGTCAGGTGTTGAATCTCGAGTCACCTCTCCATTGTCCAAAACGGATCGCATGTTGAGCAGTACCCAAGGATCAGTATTTTGGGCAATTTGCGTAAGAAGCGTGCGTTCCTGCGCGTAACGAGTTGTATTGTTTGAAGAGGTGGGAGTAGGTTTCGGGGGGCGTGCTAGGGGTTGCTTTGGAGCGTCCGGAGCATACTTCGGGTTAAAAGGAAGAATTCCGGCGTGGACTGCGTGCGCATGGAGCGAGGGTAGATGTATCACCAAAGGAAGGCTCTTCAGATACGAATACTGGGTTTCAGACATATCTCTATAACATCGTGTTATGAGAAAATGATCACATTTTAGCTAGATCTTTACCTTGCAATTTTGTAATGCTCTTCCATGAACATCCACTTCTTAGGAATTCGCCATTTCATGTGCTTATTCTTTTCGGGATCGAGTCCCTTGGAATATTTCCGCTCCAATTCTTCAAGCCAGTCTTGGCCTCCAGAATGATGTTTCACCCATTCAATCCATCCACGCCATTCAATGACCTTCTGCTCGTGGTTGCCACGGACGCCCGTAACGTTGGTGTCTGAAAACTGTGAGAGAAGTTGTTGTGAATTCGGACCCTTGGCGATAAAATCGCCCAAATGTAATAAATAATCGCGTGAAGCATCGTATGATAATTTGGCCAACAATGCACTGAATCATGAAGATCAGAGAGCAGTTTAAAAAGACATCTAGGTGACACAGTGAACTTGCTCGAAAGAGGATTTCATGCCATGGATGTCACCTATAAATATCAATCTTCGGCTTTCTATAGATTCACGAAAGCACATGGGTCATTTCATATCGGTGTAAAAACCAGAGATTGATGGTGACCTACTAAGCGTCAATTCATTTGTTGTAATGGTTCGCAAGGGCACATAGCTCCCGAAATCAGGAAAACCTTTGAGCAGGGCAAACATGTACTCATAAGCATTTTCAGAACTTGACAACGATGTATGCATAAGTCGTAAGCACCTTTTAAGTCTTGCTCTAATTCTGGACGATCCGAGGGGTTGCCTAGAGCCTCATGAATTGATGGGTGGAGACCATTTTGGAACCCTGCCCACAGGAAGGACATCAAGAAGATGGAAATAATTGCGCAAGAGATCTTGGTTCGCATTGGCTGGCTCATGAGCTGGTTCATTGTCACTCTTTTCAGCAGCGTGTTGCCGCGGCGCACACCGAATCGAGAGACAGGGGCTAAAAGTCGTGTCGACGTGAGCTGAGGATTTATAGTTGGCATTTCATGTGTGGATATGGCTACAGTAGTACGGTATTGAGAGGTAAAGAGATTAAAAACACTTTGGTTTCTTATTTGGGTACCCATTATTTCCGGATCTCCCCATTCCGAGTCGTCGTTTCCCAGCAGCCAACTTGATTTTTTGGCTCGCAGGGCCATGCAACGACCCAGGAGCTGTCGGGTTAGTCGAATAACTGCCTTCTGCGGATTGCGATGATGATTGGAGTGCCTGGAAATTGGACAAGTTGAGTCCAGGCAAAGAGATCTGAGAAGCAGCCAGGCTTGACGGTGATGGCTTTGAGGCAAAAAATGGTGGGCTAAATATAGAGGAAGAAGCAACAGTCGAAGAGTAGGAGCCATGATCGATGCCGGCGTTGATGGCGGCGTCTCGTAGGGGCAGCATTGGTCTGACATACGGCGGGATAACTGTGGTGAGACTGAAAGGCACCGACGGCTGAGCACCGTGAAGATGTGTACTAGCAAACGATGCCATAGGAATAGCCACTGCGTTCTCGGCCTCAGTCATCAGCCGCATCAAAGAAAACGGCCATGCCTATCTCATACCTGGATCAGGAATTCGCGATATTCCGTGGGTGGGCCATGGCGCATGCAATGGCTGGGGTTGCATTTCGCGGAAAGCCGACCTTCCCGCGGGAGTCGCAGCACTGAACAAAGGCAAGTTAGTAATGGTTATCACTCAGAGTTCCTGAACACCTACTATTCTCGAACTTTGCGTTGCACTACGTCCTCGTCGACGGGTGTTCGACCAATAAGCTTAGCTATCCCACAGCGATCCTCGGTCGTAAGAGCAGGTGATGTTGGAGAAAAGAGTGTCCGAGGTAGCTGGGATATGAAGTCAGATAGTTCTTTGGTAATCAGTTCTCCTGATTATAATATGGTTTGTTTGCACTTCAGGTGCTCTTTATGAGCAAACATACCTGCTACCATGCGACTGGAAGTGTACGACAAATAAAGGAGTCCCTGGGCTCGGGTGCATGCAACATACAACAACCGCCTAATAATCGTCAGGGCAATAGTGGCAGAAGCGATGAAAGATCAGACCTTTCCTCCTCAACATCTTCACTTCGATAAAAGGGGAACGTTCCCTTTTCAACTAGTGGGGGTTTAATTAATTTCTGTCCGAATTTCAAAAAACCATGACGTACCGGCAGGAATAAAAACTACGGGCCACTCGAGTCCTTTCGCTGAGTGACAAGTAGAGATGGTGACTTTCTGCACATGTCTTCCAGAAAAATATACAATTTAACACAGAAACACTTACATCGTTTGATTTTTCATCATCTTTTGTCTCAACGTCAGTCGATAGCATAGATGCTTGTAGGAACGATCGCAAGGGTGTCTCACTAAAATGGTAGCACCATTCAGTATAGCTGACGCTAGTCGACAGGATGCAACGTACTTTGTAGTGGATATGGATTCCTCGTCAGCACCATCACTCGTAAGATCAATGATCTCTGGATCACTTTGGTGGCTAGTGGCTAAACGATGGCCCCCGTTACCATCTGTGCTGGTAGATTGGCCAGACAGAGAAAAGTCGACGTTCGATGCCTGCGACGCGAAGGTGATCAGTTCTTGCACATTCTCCCATCGGGTCTCCCAATCCTGCGATTTTTTCAAATGTGCTTCATAGTCTATAGAGATAAGCAAACGTTGAATCAAATCAGGCACCGACGCCCCCTACGAAAGTATCAGCGCTATCCAAATATCGGAGCGCGCGCCTTTACCTCATTCGCCATCCTGCGCAACGCAAGAACAGGTTTGACGAGACTTTCCAATTTGCGTTTCACAGCCGGTTTGATATCCGGTGCTTTCCCTGTGTATATGCGCTCCGCCAGTTCCATGGGGGACACCCCCAACTTTTTCGCTCGCGTTGCAAGCTCAGATATGCTCTTCCAATCAGAACTTATCAGATCGCGGCGGCATTAGAGCACAAAGCTATGGCTCACCTTCTGTCCCAGTCCTCTTGGTGGAGTATGCGCGGCTCGATTGAAGGCTGGTGTATAGCTGGGGTTATCGATAATTTGTAAATACGCCAGAATATCTTTGATCTAGAGAACAGTATGTCGTTATCATAACGGGGAAGAAATTAGAATAAAATGTCCACCTCAAGCCGCTCAAAAAACTTCTGGCCCGCCAAAACACGATTAGGAATTCCTTCCCTCTGAAGCGCTGCCTCTGTAGCGCGCGACAGCGCATTATAACGCACTATCAATCCAAGTCAACAGTGAATAAGTCCAATCCGTTCAATGCATACGCAAGACCACAAAATCATTCCATCCTAGCATGCCACCGCTGTATGCAACAAGACGCTTGATTTCATGCGCCATGAATTCTGCTTCGGCCAGCTCTGAGCCGAAGGGACGCAAGGTTGGGAGTGAGCCCGCCGCGTGCGATGTATGCAAGGATTTAACGATTCGTGATTTGTCTGGTGGAATGAGTTGAATTGAGCATAAGCAAGAGAGCACTAAAGAGAACCTTGGGAAACTATAGTCAGAGACGCTGCTAGGATTGAACCTGTCGAGCGATAATTCTGTTCAAGAAAAATCTGCTGTGTTAGCGGGAAGTCTAAAACAGAAATAAATCTATAAGGCCTCCAGTCGAAAAGAAATAGCCACACTGTGTGCCGACCTTTGCGCATACGTTCCAGGTTGGTCACGTCTGTACAAAGGATAGTGAGCAAACGAACTGCATCATGATCCCCGAAGTGTCCATACCAGCAGAACGCCATCCATATACTACAGGGTATGGGTGAGCATACGAACAAACATCGGACACCAACAAAACATCACATACTTGACTGATCTGGATCTCCGACGATAGTGATACATCTATACGTGGATGCAAGCCTCACCATAAGCTCATACTGCATCGAGTTCGTATCCTGACTACCACCAAAGCACCGGCTCAGTACCTCAATCACTGTTCGCGCTGCGCCACTCACAATTCATCTACTAGCACATGCCGGCACCAGTTTACGGCCCTGGGTACTGCTGTGAAGAGGCGCACGCCGTACACGAGTAGATCGTCAAAATCAAGCGAGTTGCTCTCCCGCAGCGCCTCAGCGTACTCGGCATATATGCGCGCAATCGCAAGCTCCACCTGTACTAATATTGGTATTTTGTTCTGGACCTGGGTCTTTTTGCGGGCGAGGCGATCCATGTCATGAGGAGAAAGACCTTTTGCCTTCGCTTTGGAGATCGCGCTCAACACGTCAGTGCATTTTAGCTGGATACACTGCGCCGAAAGCTCTTCTGCACAATCCTTCAAAATTTGTCCTATTATTTTCTTGCTGTACACAAGCAGAATGTTGACGTTCAGGAGCTCACTTCCCACTGTAATCCTGCCGCAAACGAAACACATACCTTTCCTCCGCATCGCAGATCGTAAAGTTATTAGGAAGAGATATCTGCGAGCCGTGTCTGCGTAGAAACCGTGCGCACAGCGCATGGAACGTTCCTGTCGGGTGCCATCCATATCTCTATCTCATAGAAAAAGAAAGAGACCGAACACACCCATAACGAGCCACCCTGTCCGTTGTACTCCTATCAGTTTTTTCAACCGCTCCTTCATCTCATTCGCTGCCTTATTTGTAAACGTCACAGCGCATATTTGTGTTGGAGGGACGCCCTTTTCCTGCACGAGGTATGCCACACGCGCAGTTAACACTTTAGTCTTTCCTAATAGGAGCAACAGGTTGATTTAACACAAATTTTGACAGCTAGCTGAGCTCACCACTACCAGGACCGGCGAGAATCTGCAACGGGATGTCTGGGGGATGATAAACAGCTATGACTTTCGTGTGAGCTCATACATAGAGTCATGAACGAGCTGTTATTAACGTACCAGCACGCTGATCTTTATTGAAGGAAACTTTGCTTGAAGATGATTGAGCGTCCATCTGCTCAACCCAAACCAAACCACCACAGCCGTACCGCGAAACGTGCGCGGTCACGTGATGCAGTACGCGTGACACAAGTGACATAACGTGACTTCGACTCACAATATAATTCAACTGACCCTTCGCGCCATGAACTACGTTCACTCACACAAATTACATTCCTTTATGAAGATAGAAGTGGTTGGATGCGATATATAGACGACGGCGGACGACAGATAGGTCAAGCTGGAGAAATTGGAGTAGAAGGTACTTATACGGTGAGAAATACATAGCAATAATCGGATGCAGAGCGATATGTGGACAAGTGGTTTGGAAATACACGAGAACAAGGTTAGAAATAAAACGAGAAAAAGCGTGCGGGAATAGCATGAGGAATGGAAAAGAAAATATGGAACAAGATGATGAGAGTGGATGCGATAGGGAAGACGAGGAGGAAACGATAAAGAGTTTTCTTTCCATTCTTGGTCGATAGAGAGAGTTCTGTGAACGACAGAAGCATGGACGGTGGGCCTGGAAAATGTAGAAACCAGTTATTGGAAGCTCGGGATCGACGCGACGGTGCATACCTATCACCCCGACAGCAACGAGCGTTTTCTGCAAAGCCACTATCCCCCTACTCGCATGATCGTTGGGCACGTTAGGATTGGGATCTTGTAGACTGTCATTGAAAACCTCCAGAGACCATGGTCCTTGATAGCCGGTTTTGAGAACGGCTTCGGTGAACTCTTTGACGGGCAAATAAGCACCCCTCGCGGTCTCGAGAGGGAATAGTCGATAGGAACGTGACCATGGACGCAAAAGGGGGATAGTCGGGTCGTCCGGGGGGGTTAGAGGGGTGAGCATTCGTTGACCATCGGCGAGTTGAAAGTAGAAGATTCTATTTGCGGGAACATTGGCGACGAGATCATCAAGACTGCGTCGGAGTGCAGAATTTACAGTCGGATCGCGGACACCAGATGGGTTATACGGATCGGCCCATTCGCGTGCGGCGGTGTTAAAGGAGTCGAGACATAGACCGAGATTGTAGCGATTCGCGAGTTTAACAACATCCCAAGCAGCCCTCCAGGTGCTGACGTGGGTTCCCCAGGAGAGAGCTTCGTAACAAATGCTGAGAGGAGGCGAAAACGAGGCGGCGTGGTCAGCAAGCTGTGCGAGGTCGGCCGCCATACGAAGCGGGCTGGGATCGAGCTGGTCGGCGGAAAGAGTAGTGGAAGGAATGAGAAGCATGGTAGTTCCGAGCATGGGGAGAATGGAAAGAGTTCCGCGAGCACGAATCATGCGGTCTGCAGCTTCATTCTGATCTTTACGGGCCTCAAATTCGCGAAATGGTTGGAGACACAAGATGCGCAGACGGAGCGACGTGCACATGCGATTTATGGCGCGTGCAGCTGCAACAGAAGTGTCGTCTCCATCTATGATAGAAGGGGGAAGATTATGCAACTTCGCATAATGCGATTTGAACTGTTCCCAGTCGGCATCGAAGAGGTCAATGGCGGTGAAGCCTGCGTGAGCGGCGGCAAGCAGTTTATCTTGAAGCGAGTGGTGATCGCATGAACCGAGAGACAAAGTAGAAATGGCGAGTTGAGGAGGCATGAAGGCTATAAGAGAGAGACGAAATAAAGAGGATGAATTGCAGACAGAGCATATAAGTATACAAAACAAGATCCGACCCGATTTTCAAAGAAAAAGGAAACATATTCGACACAACTTAGGCTAGTGACGTCCAACGCCGCCGCGCCCCTAGCCAGACCGCTGGGCGCCGTTGCCGTCGTTGCCGTCACGTGGCAACTTCAAGCTAAACCACTCAACCTGCAAAACGGACTGAAGCATGCAACCTCCGATTTATCATATATACACAGCTCGCAAGCCACGAGCAATCATCACCCACCGGCACGGACTATGTCCCCCCGCGCCTCACTCAAGAGGGCTGTTTGAATGATGCCGATGGCCCAAGACATCTCATTCGCCACTTCATCAAGAGTGTCATCTGTATTCCATTTTTTTGTCTCTGATAAATACCTGTAATATCGGTTCCATAGCTCTTACGACGATGCTCCAATCTTCCGGCGTGCCCCGCAAGTTTAAGCCAAACTCTTGATATGCCTATACCAACGACTCAAAGCTGTATCACAATGTCAGGGTCTAAGCATAGGTATCTTTCATTCCAAAGTATTTCAAATATGATGCAGAAACGGCGGCTGTGCCTGGCGCTGCCACTGGCGTTACAACCCGGAGAAGGTAAACAAAGTACTGTCAGTCACAACTCACCCTGTGCATATTAAACCCCGTGCTAATGCGTGGCGGAAGAAAAGGACATCTTGAAATAACCATTGTCGTCCCTGAACACTTTCGTTTGAGACTTTGAGCCTTTTTGCTGGCATTGAATCGGCAATCCAAGTCCCTCGCAATTCCATCACAAACCCCATGAAATACATGTATAAATCCGAGACAGCACCTCCGATCCCTGTTCAGCGCGTACAGTTGGGCTATCAACCCGTGACCACTGCTTCATACGCTTCTACGGATTCAAGTCCAATTAGTAGGATCTACTTTGATGTAAGCCTCCTCCTAAAATCACAAGATAATCATCGGGGGAGCCTCCGGAATAGTCCCACTACGGAGTACACCATCCATCCATGAAGCATAGTATCGTACTCAACGCCCTACGTCCATGAATTTACCAAATACTCCTCAAGTGCAGAATACGAACCGCTGGGGTGCCGCATTCGTGCGCTAGTCTTCCTCCGTCGATGCATCCAGGCATTTTCAAAACGGCCGGTTACTCTGATTTTATCTCAATAGGTTGTACGTTTTTGCGTGGGGTGAATCGCGGGTATGTCAACACTAAATGCCGACCGTCCATGGACGCTTTAACTTCTTCAAACTGTAAGTATATCAGTATCGGGGCGAAAAAAAGCTTTAGATAGGTTGACCTTCGTGCCATCAGGCAATGGCAGTGTCCTCACGTATTTTTTCTCTTTTCGTTCGCGAATGAGACGCTCCCCCTCTGTCCTTTCGTCCGTAGTCACGGTCTCCCACGAAATAACTACCTTATCATTCTGATAGCTGACATGCACGTCAGACTTATTGACGCCAGTCAGCTCGAATGTCGCTGTTACAGTCTTGCCATCCGCCGAATCTTTGAAATTGACTCTACAAATTACTTATCTATCAGTGCCAAGCTTTCGCCTAAAATGACAAACATACTTGGATTTACGCCTTTTCAGTTTAGGGGCTTTGACTGGCGCAGGGGGCGGCGGTGGAGGCGGGGGGGAGGCGGGGGGACCTGAACTCGAAGTGTCATTGGACGTCGACGTCGAATTCGACTCAGATCGGTCTATCAAGCGTTTAGTCCGCTTCATAGACCTAGACGTCGTCACCGTACTCTTCCTTGTCTTGCGTAGACCCTCATTCCAAATGGTATCAAACGGGTCATCATTATCCAGCTCGTCAGGCCCCGAAAAGCCGCCCAAGCTTTCGTCAGAGTACGCGTAGGGCGAGCCTAAGGCGTACGGCGTTGCGCCGGCATGCGTAAAAGGGTGAGACTCTGGAAAGTGGGTTGACAGGGGGGATGTCATGTCGGGGGACAGAGGGCGCGTTTTGCTACGTGCGACCGCCTCGTCAAAAAGTCGGTCAAAGGCGTCCCAGGAGCGAAAGGGGTTGCGGGTGGTGTTGGTGGTGGGAATATTAGCCATAGCGTAGGCAAGGGCAACAAATCAAACAGAAGGTAGTAGTAGTTAGGATGAGAATGAGAGAACGAAATTGGATCAAGGGCACGCGGGGAGGGGGATTATATAGCACATTGCTGCGGGACGCATGCACTTGAATCCCTCACGGAGTATGACTGAGGGAGTTCAGTTAATCAGGTGTAAAGGAGCCCAGACGCAGTGGCAAGGCCTTGTGCGCGTGGCACTTTCCTATCATCTGAGTACTTGAGAAGGTGCCAAACAATCCTAGAGACAATAAGAGAGATCACAGCTATCCCAAAATGGCAGTAACACCTTGTTCATGTGCTCGAAACATGATACAGAGGGAGAGGGTGGAAACCACGAGGTTTTGGGTAGGCTCGCCCGATGCTTCTGTGAGTGGGGTGGTGCTAATTTCAGTACAGAGATTGGAGCTAATGTTATCGATTTTCCACAAAGATCGGAAATGATTCGGAGTTGCTAACACAGAGCTTAATTATATTGTTGCAAACGCAAAAAAAATAGTCGTTAGGTGAGCAGTCGGAGTAGCGCTTCCATGTCGGAGCTATAAAAAGTGCGGGCGTTGGAATATTTTTCTTCGTGAACACCATGTTAAGCATCAAGGGACTCAAACCGGACTCTACTATTCTGTGAATATCTAGATGTCTTCAGGTATTTGTTGGCCTCCGTTTCCAGTTTATAACACAGATCTCCCAATTCTCGACCACATTAATAGTGAGTTCTCTTCCTGACAAAACTCTTCAATGATGTGCCCCCACGGGCCAATCCATAAGCATGTTAGACTGCCAATGACCCTCCGGTCCTTGCGGATAATCCTTTGGATCTGAGACTGTTACACTCCTCTGGTCGCCTGCTGTGATCAGTGAGCTAACGATATTCTATATACAGATAAATAGAAGTGAATTTGACCCCGAACACTCGGGTGCATGCACTGAACACCCACAGTTGACTATTTCTCTACTCCGCGTCTTGTATATCTTCTTGGGATCTTGGGTTCCTTGTCACAGTCAATCTGACACGGTCGTCTTCGGGCAACGTCGTCACAATCATATCACATCAAGAAAGCGCTCTATCCTAGATAAGATCCCGATCCGTTTGCTTGCCACAGCCGGTCTTCCCCAGCATTCCCCCGATTAACAAGCTTTAACAGGTCGATTCCCTTTCTGAAGAAGTCGCCTACAGTTTGGCCGCTGTTTTGTATATGACAATTTAATGCTAACATCGTATATCTAGAGGGCTACGATGTTTCCGGTACCTTCAAGCCGTGATTTCCATCCGTTGGCCTTCTACCTTTCGCTCTTAATTTCCAAAACTGCGTTTTCCCAATTGTTGCCCTTCGAAATAAATATCTCCTACAGCACTTCTTTCCCTAACCACCGGTTAACGAGTCACAGTGCCGCAGGCTTCAAGATCGTACAGGACTCTATGCCCCGGACCTTCGATCATAGCAAAAGTTAGAACCCCGGAGGAGAGCGTCAACCCTGCAGACTTGCCATCGACCTTCCAACCACGAAGGCTTAACCAGTTGCAGAACCAATCTATGTTCCGACATGGATGAGCATTGAATACCGCTCTCTAGCAACTCAATTATATATAAAACTGAGTTGGATGGCTAAAAGGTTTGTGGTGGAGACTCGGTTTGAATAACTCCAAAGAATTCCAACATTTGGATCAATGCCGAGCTCCGCTGGCTTGCTCAAAAAGTTAACGTCGCTACGCGATCAAGGCTACTTATCAGCTTTTACAGAACCAAGAAAAGAAGAAATTACGGTGTGACCGGGTACCAATGTGTACCCGCGAATTGACCTATACAATTCCTTGAGATATCCATGGCTAAGTATTCGCTTTGCAGTACAATATCCGTAAGCATGAATACTGTAATTTTTGAGGCACGGAATGACGCAGTGGCTTCGCAAGACTCGGACATTGTAGGGATCGACACATGGTTATTGGTACAAATGTTGACGAGGGACCTACTATATGTAGCGCAATCTCCTGTATATAGGTTTATATGATGTTCTAATTGGAGCAGCTTACGGCTCATTACATGTGGATGCATGCTAGTATGTCTTGCGCAGGGGTTGACGCTTACCTATGTAGTAATGTGCAATATATTATTACTAGATGAGTAACCCGTGCTTCGCACGGCACCCCATTTGGACTTTGGTGGATTTTTGCATAGTGAAAATTATGGCCTTGCTAAAGCTTGGCATTTTTTCTACATATCAAAAATTACATTATTTTCTGCACAATTAAAATCACATTCTATATGGCCTCACTAACACTTGGTTTTGTTCTACATTATCTGAAACCAACATTCTGTCAGAGAGTCAGCCATGGTGCCATATCATATCAAGCCAGATGGATGAAGCAGAACATCTTTATATACAATATTTTTCATTACAGCATCTTCATTAGTGATCTGCATGGGTACACATAACCCATGAGGGTTACAGGTATGGGTACCCACAGGTTTGGGTGGTATGTCACTGTGCTCATGCACATGCACGTATGGGCTCAGTGGGGGTGTTGTGGCAACAAAGGGTGTGGGTGCAGTGGCAAAGAGGGGGTGGTGGGGGTCCTGTGGCAAGGAAGGTGGCAGGCAGGGTAGGGGCATGGTGGCAGGGGTGGCATGATAGAGGGTGTGGGGTGGCATGGTGTGGTGGTGGTGGGGTGTGCGCGGATAGGGGCTGTGGATGGGGATGGCATGCATGTGGATGGGGACTGTGTGGATGCTGGCGGGGGTGGAGGTGGGTGGAGAGGTGTGTGGGTGATGAAGGCTGGCAGAGATTGCTGGCCCATACCTGAGGTGTACCTGTGGCATACCTGGCAAAACCCATACCCAGGCAGCGGGTACAGGTCAGCTCATGGTTTGGGTACAGGTCGAGGTTTTAGAACCTGTGGTTACCTGTGCCGATCACTAATCTTCATTGAGAGGTGGTTTTATTCTGATCCCATTGCTTCCTTATGAGCCTGTGACATAGAATTCACAATGATCAAACATAGGGAGGGACTTGCAGGTCTGTTCCAACAGTGCCTTGGATTGTCAGATTAAGACTTGGATTGTAGGATTCAGACAGTCTGATTTTGAGTTGGATTGTTCAAATTGGATTTGAATTGTCTGGTTCAGAATCAGACTGTTCAATTTGGAGTCAGATTGTTTGAATCTGATTTGAATATGTGATCTCCAATTTAGAATTGGATTGTCTGATTTGACTGTTTGACTTAAAGACAGATGGTCTGATTTGACTTGGATTGTCAGAGTTGGACATGGATTTTCCGATTCACATTTGGATTGGCCAGTTGTACTGGAAAGCTCTGCCTCAAATGATGTTGTTCTCCCACATTAATATCTCAATAGGTTAGATCCATCGGTAAAGATATCCATACCCAGGTTGTGAGAAACCTTTGGGTCAGATTATGATCTAGCACTTAAATAAGTGCTGGATATATATTAGCCATATGCTGATACCCATGCTCTACTGTATGTCATGATGGACTCCAAAGGAGTGCACAACATGACACTTCCCACTGTACACTTCTCTGATGTAGCACAGACAGTTATCTTCCACGTGAGTCACACTTAGCTATTGTGTCAGTTCAATTGGTAGGTAGATAGCACTGCAGTGACATAGAAGGACTGTTATCTTATTAGTGCCAATTGCCTGCAAATATATAGTAGATAGCTCATGTACATTCGCTACCTTGGTATAGACTTAGGATTAGACTCTTAGAGGCATCTTGCATCACCCTTATACACATCCCCTTACACTTATGCCACATCAGTGCTAATATAAAGCAACATTTCAGAGTCTGATTTCTGATTTGGACACAGATTTTTGAATTCCAAATCGTATAATCTGGCCAGTTCAGAGTTGGATTGTCTGGGTCAGGGCCTGATTTTCTGATTTGGATGTAGAAAATCAGATAATCCAAGTTGGATTGCCCAGTTTAGAATCAGTTTGGCTGGAAGCCAGTTTGGAGTCAGTTTGGTTGGTTTTAGATTGTCTGATTTAGAATTGGATCATTGGGCCAGTTTGAAGTTGGATCTGAATTGAATCAGTTTGACCAGTTTTGAATGGGACCAGATGGATCAGCATTGGATTGGTCAGTTTGGAGTTAATCAATTGACTGGTTTGAAAATGTATTGTCACATGTGGAATCAGATTGGCTCCAGTGGTTCAGAGTCAGACTGGCTGGTTGATCAGATTAGCCAGTTCAGAATTGGATTAATCTCATCCAGGATTGGATTGTCCCAATCAGAATTAGTTTGGAGTTGGACAGTCTGGCCAGTTCAGAATCAGATTGGCCATTCAGAGTTGTATTGGGATTGTTTAATTTGGATTCAGCTTGTGGGATTCATATTTAAATTCACTAATTCAGACACAGATTATTGTCTGATTCATTCAGATTCTCATTTCATTTATTTTGACACTCCAGGCTGCCTCAAAACTCCAAACCCTAACCTTAACCTTGCCTGGGAAGACACTGCCATGGGATCAGTGTTATTTTCCTGGGGTAAGCTCAGGTAAGGTACAGTCAGGTCCAGGTGGCTTCCCTGATTTTTCCCATATTTTTCCTGATTTCCCTTCCTAGTTTTATTGGGGCTGCTCTGGGCCTCAGGAGCATTCAAACTCCGAGCTGACCAATTTTGGGCGCCTAAAAATGCCCACCACCCACCAAGGAACTTTAATATATAGATAGCCTTTCCCGAAAACCTTGACGCGCGTCGCTTTTTTTTACTTTTTTTTTGGTGTGCCACCTGTAGGGCAGGCGCTCTGCTACAAATCGTAACACAACACTCTAAGGCTCTTAGCCCACAGCTACAGTCCTGAGAATGTGTGCGAAATCCTCGGTGTGTTTCGGAGCAGCTTGTGGTCTCCAGAAATGTACTTACATGAGCTGCAAGACTGGCTTGCACAGGAACATGCCAACATTCTGGTTGCAGTAACTACACTTGATCGATCGCAACATTTTTGAAGCAGGCCTGACCACAAGTTTGATGGGCAGCAGGAGAGAGGGACGAAGGGGTGAGAGCAGCATGGATTCAGAGAGAGATTGCGAGTGCGTCTGTGTGGATGTGTCAAGCAAAGATGAATGGACGATCTACCATCACTATGACCGTTTGGCACAAGGAAAGCAATCTGTCATCAATTCACCCTTTGTTAGGGGGAAACATTACAGTGTTCTGCCAGCACTCAATCCATTGCATCTCATGCAACATTGCACGGCAGCCTTGAATCATTGTTGCCGTGTTGTATGTCTCCCGGCTCTGATACTGGCTGGACAGCTTCATAAGGAAGAGGAGAGGGTTCAATTCCATCCATAGTCGCCTGTGGATGTCTCATATCTCTTGTAGCAACTCAATAAAAAGTGACCGAGTTGATTGCTCACTGGGCGCCAGCCTACAGGTGGCACACCAAAAAAAAAAAGATGTGCGTCAAGGTTTTTGGGAAAGGCTGTAATCATGACTGAGATTAAGTTGATAGGTGCAGGCTCTGCTGGAACAGTGCGTTTGTTCACATCGTAAATTTCAACAGCAAAGATGGAGAGATAACAATGCTGTTGTATGTATCGTGCAGTCATGTCACGTATATGGAATAATTATCGTGTCAGTGTATATTGATTGACCCCATAGGATTCTCCTGTGATATAGGATGGTCTTTGCTGAAATTCACTGAAAGTATCAAAAAAGAAAATCTAGAAAATGCCACAATTTCCTTAGCAGCTTCTTCCATTGTGCCCTAAAGACGGAGGGTATTGACTAGACCTGAACATTGAATGGATTTTTGTACCACAGTTTCGCTGTATTCTGCATAGCTCCAGCCTACATAAGTGTATGGTCAGGGAAAAACTTTTGGCCTTTGAATTCCTGGCATCATTGATGTTGTGATCTGGCATGGGCCTGGTAATGGGTACCAAGGTTCAGCCCAGGGCTTGTCAGGCTAGTGATTAGGAATAAAAAAGACAGAAATGGTGTCCCCTGTGCCTGGCGGACCTTGCCTATTTGAAGACACTTTGGTGTTTGTAAATGGGCTGCTTTCCCCGGTTGAACCAGTTCATTCAGGACCACTGACAACCCCTATATAGGGGTGATCCCAAAAATCTGAAATCTGGGTGTTCACGCCTGGATGCAAAATCGCGTTTTTTGTGTTTTTTTCTTTGCCCAGATGACCTCAGGCCTATGGATTTTTCAAAAATTTCACCCAGACGTCTCCCTCAGGCCCTCTAGAGGCCAAATTTTGCCCAGATGGTGCCCTCAAGCCTCAAAATCATAAATTTTGGCCTGGGGGCATGTGCTGTAAGCCCCCTCATCACTTCTGTTGCTCTGGACAGCTGTATATCATGATAGGGTGCAGCTACAGTTAAAAATGTATCATCTACCTACTTATTAATGTGATATTTTCCTATTCTTCACCCTCGCTCCACTCATCATCCCCCCCCCTTTCCTTTTCCTCCTGGTGAGCGATTTGAATCTATCCACGAGGGTATCACAATGTTTCATGAGCTTCTGGAATCGATTGAGAGACGCCTGCAACACTTGCATTGGCTGCGTGGGTCCTCATGGGAATTCAGGCTGATCCAGGATACAGTGCCAGTGTTGTCCTGACCCCGGGTCAGACCAGGGTCACTTGACCCAAGGGTAAAATTGTTTGAGTGTGACCTTTCTGGCCCAATTTGTGACCCCAGTCAGAAAGGGTCAAAATTTTCTAAGAGCTTTATTCACCAAGCAATGCATACTAGTCTACTACAATGGGCTCCCCCTGCTTTCCAGGGCCTTTGTCCTCTGCCAGGAGGTCATACAACTCCAATTCCTTCTGTAAGTTGGCCACAGCACTGCACCAAAACATGTTGAAGCCTTTCTGGGTGCCTTCAGATAGAGCTGGTGGTGCTTCTTGTATTGGGACAGATTGGCCAGGGGGATTAGTTCTTGCCTGCCAAAATAGCAGATGATGTGACGAGGACATCCAATAGAACCTGCAATGATAGACTGTGTGTCAGGAAGTGCGTTGGACTCAGAGTTGGCACCCTCATCATTCTCATCTTCCTTGGCTTCATCCACTAGATTTTTTGCCAGGGTTTGTGTTAGATCCCAGATCTGACTCACGTTATTCCGACATTTTCCGTATCCCAATAAGCCCTTTCTAACTTATCTCCGACATGTCCCCATTTATTATTCTTAGTCATGATTCTATTTTGATATTATCCCCATACATCTTATCTCGATTTCCGTATTCGCTCTGACTCCAGAACTCCGTATAATGCACCCTTATCTTTCCGATTCCGATTTCTGAATTCCACATGTTCCTTTAAATACGCTTTCCCTTGCTCAAGCTTTCTTTAGCTTGTATATCTCTTATATATCTCGTTGTATATCTCTTATATATCTCATTGTATATCTCTTATATATCTC